>CM076582.1:114706048-114822513 GCA_034641835.2 Pinus albicaulis
ACTTATGTAGGAACGTGCGACGGAATTGGTCCCATGAAGTGATAGAGGCACTGGGGAGAGAGCGGTACCATGTGGCCGCCTTGTTTTCGAGGGTATGGGGAAACAGTCGACATGCGACATCATCGGACTAGACTCTCATGATTTGCAGAGACAAATAGAAGTTGCTAATATGATCTTCAGCTAAGGTGCCTTTCTCAGGGTCGAACTTAGGGAGATGTTTCTCCGGATGCCTAGGAAGATCTTGGAGCGGGCCCAGAAGATTTAATGGGGATTGAGCCATCCAGGCTAGGGGTTGCACTCTCCTAGCCCGCTGGTGTTGCCTAAACTCATGTTCAGATTCGCCTCCCGAACCTAAGACCGATGCTTCTGACTCGTGACGGGAGTGTTCGTCTTGGTGTCTCCCACGGTGCAGAAAATCTCTAAGATATCCCAATTTGTGTATAGGGGGCCTCATTGGGTTTGGTTGATGATTGCGAGCTTGGTTTCCTTGACCTCGGCCCCTATCTCCTCTACCTCTGGCCCCTCGGCCTCTATTTCCTTCTTCTTCATTTCTGCGAGCTCTATTCCTTTCTCCTTCATTTCTACGAGCCATATTCCCCCCGTCTACATTTCCTCGGCCTCTGTCTCCCTCACCATCCCCAGGTGGGGGGTGTGCCTGGTTGTTGTTTTGTCGAGTCTGGTTAGGCTGGGAGTCGGGGAAAGGCTCGGTGTCAGCAAATTCTTCGCCCTCTTGGAGAATCGGGTCATTTTCTTCAACAGCATTTTCGAGGTCTTCCAACATGAGATTTACGAGCTCTGGTATGGTACTCACAAGGGCACCGTTTCGAGTGATGTTCTCGGGCGGAGTTCTAGTATGGGCAAGGTATTCCATGATTGGAGTAAACCATAAGTTGTTGATAAGATCGCAGGCAGCTGGGCACAAGGCTCTCAACTGCACCCTAGTGATTTCAAAATATCGAGTCTCCCTCTCTGGAATATCTTCTAGAGGAGGAGGGACAGTTTCATTGTTTATGACCTCCCCTTGGGGAGTTTGTGATGGAATCCTCGTTGTGTGCTGGGAGGCTGCCATTCAGGCCCTCCTTCTAGCGCCAATTCTGTTGACGGGAAAATTTGTTTGGCCAACAATAGGGGATCTCCCCAGTAAAAAGCCCCAATTAGACCTTAAACCGTTTGGAGTAGGGATCCCATCCGGGGTGTGGGTCCGGTTACCGCTTAAGACGCCTTCTCTCCTGGTCTCAAAAGAACCTGATTAAACGTGTGGACACACACTTATCCATAGGATACGAAATACATGATTGATGCATGGAACATGTCTACAACACTATGCGTAGCAAGAGAATGAATAAGACACATACGCCCGAAGAGATGCAGTTAACAGCACGTCTTTGGGGTCATGCTTGCAAGGTATCTTACCATAGAAGAAACAATTCTTAATGGCAAGATTCCTTCTTACTTCTGAAAGATAAAACGAAATGCTAATAGAAAAAGGTATTAACATTCATTTAGAAAGTGATAAAATTGAATATCATTAATACAAGCATAGATAAACATGATGCATAAATAATATTATTAGAAAATGCAGTTTCATTAATCATAGGATGTTCTGAAACTTTTCAAGAAATACACATAGTGCTATCACAACAACATACATCATCCGACAAAGGGGGTTTTAGCAAGTATTCGTATTCATATGTCTAAGAATAGGGTCTTTCAATACAATACAATGTAACTCTTGAGTATTCCAAAAAGAAAAAGCCCCTATATCTTTCCCCGTAGGGAGTTTTATAGCACCAAACTTGCCTTTTGGGCTTCCCGACTTTTCGCCTGCCTGCTTGTTGAGCTGCCTCGCGACCTCGAAGAGGTTAAGACTTGCGACCTGTCTAGTATGCGCGACTTGCGACCTGGGTAGGCGGTGCGACCTACAACCTGTCCTGTTGGTGCGACTTGCGACCTAGCTCTACTTGCTGCTCATGAATTGCTGCTACCGGGCTGTGGAGATGGACGCGAAATGTTAATGTCAGGGACATCAATCTGTTGCTCCTTGAGAAAATCCTGCCATGTCCGGTACTCTGTCGCTATGGGGGAAACGAGAGGGACCTCCTCCTTCAATCGATGCATACATTCCAACGCATTTGGTACTAAGGTTTCCCTTTTCTGTGCGATCTGATTTGAAAGCGAGGCTAGCTTGGTATAAATCCATGCTGGAGTGGCAATAAACTGACTCAGACACTCTTGAGATGCTGAGGGCTCTGGATCAGCAGCAGCTTGCTTGATAGGGTGCAAAAATGATTGGATGTCCTGGTCCACTTGTTCCCAGGTTTTCTCTTCATCTAATGCCCCAAGAGATGGAATGTGGTGCAACGTATGCATTGAGTCAATACCACTGATCAGGTGGTTGTACGAGGACATTACTTTTTCCAGGTCCTTAGACAGTTTGTCTTTAGATTTTATCGCCATGCGGAGCTGAACCTTTGCATCCTGCGTGTGAATCCAGTCCCTCTTAGGCAAATTTTCAGGTGCCTGAGGGTACTGTATTGTCCAGCCCATCATCCTGTCTAAGGCCTGTGAAGCCTCCCTGAGCTGCTCGTGTCTTTGCCTGGTTTCCGCTCGTGCTCTTGCCAGTGGGGCGACTGTTTGTTTGATGGTGAACATTTCACCATATACCTGCCTCATGGTCACTTCCAACACTTCACACTCCTTGAAAATGGCCAGCGGGACTTCATTTATTGGTGGAGTCTGGTTTCGAAGTTGTTGAACTTCTGCTTGCAATTCTGCTTTCTCTTGCTCTGCTCTCTTCTCACGTTTCTCAGCTGCTTGCAGTCTATTTTGTAGAGAGACTATTTCTCTACTCATTCGGGTTACATTCTCTTCCGTAGCTGCGGCGAAAGCAGTACCCGCTGATGCTATCATTACAGGATTAGTTCTGGTATCAAGGACTATGTCTTTGCCTGTTGCCACTGTGGATGTGGCAGAGGGACTTTGTGCCAGTGACCTCCTCTTCTCTTGCCAAATTTTGAAAGAAAACTGATCGAATGTGAGTCTGTTCAGGTCAAACACATCTTCTTCATGTCCCTGGGGCGATCTAACGTCAGAGAGCTTGGTACTGCCCAGAGGTATATCAAGGGGAGTCACCTCGAGGTCGTCCAGCATGTCATCCTCCCTTTCTTCTGTGTTCTTTTCTTCTTCTTCCTTTCGCCGGTGTTCAGCTTCTGCTGCTGCTTCTATTTCGGCCTTCTTCTTCTGCTCAGCTACAGCAGCCTGTTCGGCTTTCTTTTGACGTTCAGCCTCTGCTTTGCCCAGCTCTGCCTTAAGTGCCCATTCTGCTGCGGCCTATGCCTCCTTGCCCTCTTTTTCTTTCTTGGCCTCTTTGGCATGCTTCTTCTTTTGTGTTGCTGTTGCAATCTTTTGGTGCGCTTCCTCATCCTTTTTTATCTTCTTCTCTCTTTCTTGCTGGGCTTTTGCCTCTGCTTCCTTTTGTTTGATGGATGGAGTAAGCCATGTGTTGGTTCGAGATTTCTTGAGTAAAGAGGAAGAGGAACCTCCTAACTGACGACTTCTATCATCTAAGCTCTGATCATCTGGGTCTTCTTGGACCACGTCTGCTCCCGGAGAAATTTTTCTTTCAGCATTATACCAATTCCTTCTCTCATCTTCCGCCGGGCGCTCAAGATGCTGATAAGTCCACTTGAATTTAGCTCTTAGGCAGTGTTCAAGAACTATTCTCTCTGGGTCATATGTTCGGTGTTCAAGCGCCCCGAGCTGATAACTTCTCATTGCTTCTGCTTCTGCTGCTACTTCGCTGAAGTCTTTAACTGTGTATGCACCAATGGTGAGGGGTAGCGTGGGCCACAACTTCTTTTTGCCTTTAGACAGGATGCTGGAGAAGCCGTGTGACATTTGAAAGCATACCTCCTGAATAAGCATTTTGTCTGTAACAAAGCAAGCAATAGCATGTGGTTCCTTGTAAGTTCCAAAGACTCGGATGAAGGTGTATCCAGGGAAAGGGAACCAGTGTGCCACTTTGACTAGAGTCTCCTTGGCGTCTTGGCCAAATAAATGTCTGTACAGAGAGGGGATAAATACTTGGGAAATCTGATCTATATCCTGTTTGTATTTGGACTCCCAAAATACCTTGAGTTGTAGGTGAATTGCACGTGACTGCTCGGAATCCCAGTTGTGTGCCCATCCCTCAAAATGTACTCTGGCGCAGACAACATTGTTGGCGAAAAGTCAGGTCTTGCGGGCAAGACCCAGGTTCAAAGGGTTGTGGCCAACAAGGGGTCCGATGTAGTCTAGGAACACGCCGGCATTTTCACCCTGCTCTTGGAGAGCAGTGCGTCTCACCCGAGGCATGCCGCGACCACATGTGTAAGGGGATGGGATCACGGGTAAGGAGTAAACCCGCAACCAAGGAAAGAAAGCACATCCATTACATATACCAAATTACACATGCAAGATCATTAACTAGGTATTCAGACAGTCGCAACTTAAAATTTTTAAATCAGTGTAAACACATCACAACATATGAACAACATATTGAGACAGAAATCCTCCCTTATATTATTCTTCTGGACGAATACATGATTACATAGCTTTCTCCTCTGATAACTCACAAGTCAGATACAGATGGGTTTGAGAACAGAAAGGAAGACATAGAAAGTAAGAACCCATAGGAAGAACAAGCATGATTCTTCCGCAGCTGCCCTGCGTATCCTTCCTCAGGTCTTGATCCTCGCGACTTCTCTCGCATCCATTCAACCTATAACAACAACAATCAACCTCCTTCTTCAGCCGGGTGATCGCCTTTTATTCACCCGCTCGTCGCGACTGGCAGCTTCTTTGTGTCTTCACTCTGGCTTTTCCCAGCGTCTCTTCTCATGTCTGCGTGTTCTACCTTCTGTTTTCTGCTGTGTTTCTTTCATCTGCACTTATCTCTGTTCGAGCTCCAGTTATCAAGTGCTTCCGCGCCACCTTGGTAGCTCCGCAACTCCTGGTCGCTGCGGCGCGGTCGCGGTTGCTATGTGCATTTATTCCGCAACTCAAAAAGAGTCAAAGTTCAAAATGTCTTGGCCAAAGTTCAAAACTTAAACAAACAAGGGCCCCAACAGCTCCCGACCACAATCCTTTGATCGCTTCACAGTCAATCGCAACAACTGCTTTACCCCATACCCCCGCCGGCTTCCGCGCCCCGCTCCGCTGTTCTCTTCCGCTACCCTTTTTCCCCGCCGTATCCACACCGTTTTTTCAAACAAGGGCCCCAACTCCGGGACCCGGCGGAGTGCTGAATCTCGAAGCTCTGTGAAGGTCGCCACTGCTTGCTTCCATTCCTGCATAAGCAAGTCGGCGTCTTGAGCGATTCGGTTAGCGGCGGCTTCGTCTATGGGCGTCGGGGCAGCCCCGAACAGCGTGGTGAGCTAGGACTCGGCCTTGGCATCCAGCTGGTGCATCGCGTCAGCATGGGTGCGAAGGGGCAGCCGCATCTCCCGGAGGACGTGCTTAGCCGCTGCTGATTCGGCCTCAGTCATCTGCATGTGAAGTTCCAGCTTGTCCGACAGGGCGTAGAGCTGATCCAACCTTGCAGGGTTCGTGGTCGCCTGAATGTCCCGGGCAAGCTGTTGCAGCTGGGCAGCAATGGGCTGCGTCTTGACAGTTAACGCGAGCGAGCACTCTTGCAAACTGCGTAGAAGGGCAGAAGCTGCGGCTGTCGTGGAATGGAGAGTTGCTTGTAGATTAACTGCCTACGCCTGTTTGGCAGTTACCTGTCCTGAATAGTCAGTGGGTGGATTTGGAAGGGTAGGCCGTGAACGCCGCCTGTAACTCCTGGTTCTCTCTGGAAATGGTGGTGAAAACGTCCCCGAGCTGGCGAGCCTGTAAAGCTATGCTGTCTTCTTCTATGCGAGCAGGGAGTGGGGCATTTGTGAGCCCGGGCCTCCGGCCATACGCTGGAGAGCGCCTGATTAACAATGTTGGCCTGTTCCTGGAGGTAGGCCTTCTCCTGCAGCAGCTGATTGTGCTGTTCAGTAAGCGCCGTGATCTGGTTCCGCTGCTGCTGCACCGCCGTCGTAGGCTCAAACAGAATCGCTTACTTTGATGGCCGCCCGTTGAATGAGCATACAACCGTGGCTGACCAGTTGTTCCGCATTTGTTGTGCTGGTGCATCCCGCTTCTGCGTCTCGCTCCTGCGAAGATTGGCCCATGGCCGCTGCTCGGCCGGAAGTCTCTGGAGGATGGACCGGCGTCTGCTGCTGCACCGAAGTGGCCATATCAGGCTCCGGCCGGTCCTGCTGCGTGGTTTGCTCTGTGGAAGGGGCGGCTGAATCAACCCCAACTGTGGCTGGCTGGACAGATATAGGGGGAAGAGGATCCCGGGATGTGGCCACGGGGTCAACCGGTGGTACCACGGCTGCAGTACTGGAGGTGACCTCCGCCCCGTGGTCACCGCCGAAAAGTTCCCGGATCAAAGAATCGGACACAGTGGCGGATGAATTGGACGGATTGGGGGAGGTGGCATGTGGTCGGCTGGTGGAGGGGGCGGTGGATGGAGTGAACGAGGTGGGAGGGAGACGAATGTTGAGGAAATCTGCTGGATCAGTCAGCGGTTCCTCCGGAATCAAAGTGGCTGTGGGCGGCGTGACTGGTGGATCATCCTCCGTAAGGTCTACCACGGGATCTGTGGCCATAGTGCGGGCCTTCTTAGATGGAGGTGGCCCGGTGGAATCGGGTTCGGGGCTCGGTTCACCCATTGTCGTGATGATGGGGGTGGCAGAAGTGAATAGGGAAGTGGGAATGGGGGAAGTGAGGGGGGCGGTGTTGGAGAGACCAAGGGACCGATTAATACGAAATTCATTAAAAGAAGGAAATATAGGGGAGCCACTGGAAACAACCTGGGTTACCACGTTGAGTCTCCGAGCCTGGTCGTTGAAATGCTCGACGATGGGGACCAGCGATTCAGGCAGGTCCGCTGTGGTCCCCGCTGCCTCTGTGGTCGTCTCCACCGCAACTTGGGAAGATCCCCCGGCACTGGTCATGGCAGGCTGCTGTGCAGCCCGCATCCCATCAAAATTGTAGCGGAGGACGCCATCGCTAACGTGCTGGACAACCCCCGGCCATGTAGAAACCTCTCTGTGGAAGACATTATCATTCAGCTGGAAACGCAAGGGCGCCATATGAAACGTGTGGTGCGGTACACAAGTCGGCCGGATGAAAGTGTGGTTATGGCTGACGCCAAACCACACCTGTTCATTGTATTCATCCAACAGGTTCCGGGGTACCCGCTGCTGGGAAGCGACCACATCGATCATCATCCCATACCATTCTCGGAACGCCTCTGCGTTCACCTGCTTGTTGCTGGGGGCTGTGGACACCTGCCAGGGGGAATATCTCATTGCGAGCGGTTGGCTCACGGTGAGCTCCGCCGGTGTCCGTATCGGGGGGAGATGCCATTTCCACATGGCGAATGCTAAGAGAAAGTACCCATAGATGAAACTGGTAGTCCGCCTGTAATTGTCTTCGCAAGCCGCGAAGAGTTCCTTCAACACAAACGCGCTCCAATTCAATCTGGCCCCCTTGACGCAGTGCTCTGCAATGGAAATTGTGTCCAAAGTGCACTCTCCCTTTGTGTAATGGCGCATGGTCTTGCTGGCGATCAGGTAGCAAGCAAACAGGATTGTTGGTACATTTATCAAATCTATCTTGGCACCTTTGCCACCCCGGCGAGTGCCATACTTGGTGTAGAGGTCCGCATCAGCCGACTTCCGAGCGCGCTTGGAGGCAGTCTGCCCCACAGAGGAGACATCTGCACCAGTTTGGCACAGCCCCGTAAGCCGACTAATGTCTGCTGCATGTATTGGAATTTCTTCGTTCAACCACAGGGACCCGTTCTGCACCTGACTGAGGAGGAACCGGGTACATTGCAGAACTGGTCCGGTGGTGCCGAAGACCGGAAGACTCCTCAAATTCATCAAAGTCGACTGCTGTAGGCCCTGGAATTCGTCCTTCATTCGACTGTTAGAGCTGCTCCCCGGCGTATAATGGTGTTCCATGAACGTCTGCCAATGGAGATGAGGAAACTCAGCCGGGTCGAACAAATTAGCGTCCATACAGGGTGCATTATCGTATTTGCCGACCAGTGACTCAAGTCGGTGAATTCGACGATCGAGCGCTGGTTCAGGAACTGAGAGAAGAGCTCTCGGCATCTTGGCGCGTCTCTGATAGACTTGGACGATTATTCTGTAACTTCCTGCTAGGTGCAGAGTGCTCTGATACTGCGAATGCTCCGGAATCGTTGCAACTTCCAAATTGAACTGGTCCGTCATCTTTGTGCTGATAGCCTTCATGCAAATTGGGCCATCTGCTGGCACGCGCGGAGTTGATGAGACTCCATAACGGCAATTAATTCTTGCTATCTTTCTTGCCTGCGATAATCGTGCGATCAATCGTAGGCCTATGTGTAATCTGATAGTTGCTGACGACGTCATTGGGAGATGGGCGGACCCGACGACAGAGAGAACTGCGGCTGATGGCAAATGATTACGGTATGATTACTGTCCATTAAGGGAATTTATGACCAAATCTGAGCTATCCTACGGACTGACAGAAGGCCTGACGGATATGACCTGGACTGACACTGGCACAAGGATGGATCCTTCGTGCACGACACGTTGGACTGGAGCGGTGACACGCTGGACTGGCTAGCCCCGACCGCAGCCGGTTGCGGTATTGCTACCGCAACTGACTGTTTATTTGACTCATTGCAAAGGAACGGAAAAGACCACCTACGCTCATCCCGGTTGCGGGAGAGTTATTCAACTACGCTACTCTACGGGTTCTCTCGGTTGCGAGAGTTATTAATGAAAAGTGAGAAGTACCTACTCCTGGTAGGGCTTCAGGCGTGCGCCATTCACCCATCCCGGAAGAACTGTGTCGTCCAGTTTTGCCAACCGAACGGCTCCTGAGTCGCGGATCTCGATGACAAAGTATGGTCCCAGCCAGTGCATCTGGAGCTTGCCTGGAAACTTCTGGAACCGGTTGTCGTACAAGAGAACCTTGCCGCCAACTTGGAAAGCTTTAGTTTTGATGTGGCGATCGTGCCACGCCTTCTGTCGGGCCTTCTCAACCTTCTGGTGGAATTCTGCGAGGAATCGAGCCTCATCCAGCTCCTGTAGCTCCTGGAGGCATTCCCTAATTGACGCCTCTTCTGAGAAGTGGAGGGTCGTTGCGATCAGAAGGCTGGGCACAGCGAACTCGGCAGGAACCACTGCTTCTCGGCCATACACCAACTGGAAAGGTGTCTAGTTGGTCAAACGTTTTACCGTGGTCCGGTAAGCCCATAATGTCGCTGGTAGCCGCTCATCCCAATCGTCCCGCTGAGCATTGCAAATTTTTAGTCAAGCCCTTCTCGAGAATCTTATTGAAGGCTTCCACCGTACCATTGGCCTGCGGGTGGTATGGGCTGCTTTTATGATGCTGAATCATAAATGTGTCCAGTAGCGACTTGATCGTGGTGTTAATGAAATGCGTACCCTGATCGCTGGTTAAGCTCCTTGGGCAGCCAAAGCGGCTGATAATGTGTTCAAAGATGAACCTGGCAGCGGTCTCTGCCGAGCAGTCACGCACTGCTGCCGCCTCAGCCCACCGTGTGAGGTAATCCGTCGCGGTAATGATGTACCGGGCTTTGGAGTGGCACGCGATGGGTGCGATGGGGCCTACGAAATCAACAGCCCACTTCTCAAACGGCCGCAACACATGCACCGGATGTAGCGGAAGCTCGTCCCTATGCAAAGGCCTTCCCTTCCTCTGACAAATATCGCAACGTTTTACATAGGCCTTACAGTCTGCATGTACCGTCGGCCACCATAGGCCAGCTTGAAGCACCTTCCTTGTGGTGGGTTTCACACCCACGTGTCCTCCCGCAACACCGCTGTGACATTCCCACATCACTGCTTTCCGCTCGTGATCAAGAACACACCTGCGCAACACTTCATCCAGGCCCAGCTTGTACAGCTGCCCTGCGATCAATTGATAATCGGCCGCCTGAACAACCAAGTGGCGTTTCTGAAGAGGGGTGTAATCCTCAGGGCACTGTCCTGTGGTCAGATACGTGGCACTGTCAGCCAGGTAATCTGGTACTGCTTCAACTCGGAATAGGTCAGCATCTGGGAGCTGATCGTCCAACGGACCTTCATTCTCTCCCGTCTCCAGCCTGGATAAGTGATCGGGACCAACGTTCAACCTGCCAGGCTTGACAATCACCTCAAACGTGAACTCTTGGAAAAGTAGAAGCCATCGACAGATTCTTCCTTCCAACACCAGCTTATTGACCAGATATTTCAATGCTGAATGGTCCGTGAAAAATGTAAATTTTCCGCCCAGAAGGTAGTGGCGGAACTTCTGAAGAGAGTACACCATCGCCAACGCCTCCCGCTCGGTCGTGGTGTAATTCTTCTCCGCATTCGATAATCGTCGGCTGGCGAAATATACAGGGTGGTCGACTGTCGTTTCCCCAGGTTGCGCCAACACGGCTCCAAGTGCAATACCGGACGCATCAATATGCACATGGAACTGCTTATCCCAGTCGGGGTGAACAAGTATGGGTGCCGTCGCCAACTTCTCCTTCAATGTGTCGAGTGCCTTCCGGCACTCCGCCGTCCACTCAAATGCTTCTGACTTCCGCAACAGTTTCTCCAAAGGGGCAGTGACTTTGGCATAGTTGCGGATAAACTGCCTGTAGTATTCTGTGTGCCCGAGAAGTGACCGCAACTGTTTCACAGTCTCGGGGGCCTCCATGTGGACGATGACCGCAACCTTGGCAGGATCAACGCAGACCCCTTGCTTACACACCACGTGACCCAAGAGTGTACCGAATGGTACTGCAAAAATACATTTCTTCAAGTTCAAGGAAATCTGCAACTGGCGACACCGGTCGAACATAACACGCAACAGGGAGGCGTGTTTCTTCAGCAGGCTGTAAACAGTCCAATCATCCATATAGACTTCCAGGAACTTGTGAATGTACTCCCGGAAAGCAGCAATGACAATCCGGGAAAACACAGTCGGTGCGTTCTTCAGACCAAACGGCATAACGTGGTATGCGAATGATCCCCACTCAGTTGTGAATGTTGTCTTCGCTTTGTCTTCCTTGGCGATGCGCACCTGATGGTAGCCCGAAAACCCATCAGTGAAGGAATAAGCTTCGTTTCCCGCGACATGATCTAGAACTTCGTCGCTGAAGGGAGTGGGAAACGGATCATGAATACAAGCATTATTCAAACTCCGATAATCGACGCAGACCCGGATTTCTGCTTTGTCCTTCTTGTTCTGGATGACAATGGGACTTACCCACTCAGCTTATTCTACTGGAAAGATGAGACCCGCAGCCAGCATCTTGTCGATCTCCATCTTGACCTTCTCTTTGATACGTGGATTCAACCGGCAGGGTCGGTGCTTCACCGGCCTGGCTCCTGGTTTCAGTGTGATGCGCATTTCACCCAGATCCCCCTTGATCCCCTTCAGGTCCGCAACTGATGACGGAAATATATCTTCATACTCCTGGAGGAGGCTGAATATTTCTCTTTCCTCTTGCGGCATCTCGTCCCAGGTAATCTCCACAAGGATCTTGACTTAGGTTTCTCCTCCGTTCCAATGTTCAGCTTCTTTGTCTTTAGGGGCTGCAAATGGACTCCTTCTGTCGTCGGCTCGTCACGGACGCTCCGCTCGCCCTCCTTTTCGTCAAAATAGAGATGCCTCAGGCCCTCCAAACTATCGTCCCCCGGTTCGCTGTCAATCCGTTGGCAAACCAATTCGCTCTTGACCCCGGAGCGTGATGCCACCGGGCCCTCATCGGGCTCGGGATGGCGGAAAAACAGAACCTCCTTGACAGCTTGTAGGGCCTAAGATTCCTACGCCGTCTCCCCTTCGAACGAGAAGCTCTGGACGAACTTTTCCGCGACTACTTGCCAGGAGCGGGTTCCTCGTTTCCGCTCTTCCTCCAGGTACCAGGCCTGGGAAATTGTACCCAGGGAGTGGACAAACCTGTGGACCCACAACTCCTCAGGGTACCTGACGCTATGCCACTGTTCCTCGCACGCCCGCAGGTGTTGTCGCGGGTCCGAAGCTCCATGATGTTTAAGTGTAATGCAGGGCCCTTCATCCTCTTTGAAGCGTGCCCGTAGTGCATCCGCCACACACTCCCATCGCGACAGAGTGTTGCGGTGATTGTTCCACCATCGTCCCGATGTGGACTTCAAGGCCACATCCAAAAGTGGTATTCGACTTTCCTCTGGGACCCGGTCTTCCACCTTGGCAATAAAAGTATTCACCGCTTGCATGTTTGATAGTGTGGGTTATCCGCGGATCTCAGTCCCTACCCACCGGACCTGAGCGATGGAGGCACATCTCCGTGTAGTGGTCTCATACCCCCCTTGCTGCCAGTCTTCCCACGCAAGCTCGGATCAAGCTCGGGCTGCGCGCACTTTACATTTGGTGACCCTGTGGTGCAGGTTGGTCGGGTTAATATAATCGTCCCGCTTTCCTGCAGTCATCTGATAGAGATGGTCCATCATCTGAGCGTCCTCCCGATTGTCCACTGTTTCCGTATATCGCGGGCCTTGATACGGGTCGAGAGGCTGGGTGACCCGTACCTCCCCATCCTCAAAGATCATCAGCTCCTTCTTAAGGTCGATGATGGCGTAATTCTCAAAAGCCCAATCAATGCCGAGTAAGGCAGGATAGGGATCCTTGTCGCCCATGATATCAATAATCTAAAAATCGGTGTATGTCTTCACCCCCGCAACGTCGACCTCGACACCCTCGAGCCGGCCGATTGGCAAAATGAAATACTTGTTCACCATCCTGAGTTGAATTGGTGAGTAGGCTAGCCGTGGCCTTCCAAGAGCCTCCCATGTCTTTCGTGGCAGAATGTTGACGTCGGACCCCAAGTCCAACATGGTGTCGGTTGCAGATCATGACTGCGTGTTAAGCCGCAACATTATTGCACATACGTTGCTTGTTACGCCGATAGGTTGCACATATTAGGTCTGTCTGGCAAAATTTCTGATTACACGCCTGCGGTCTCTTGCTTAAACAATAACGGTACACTGCGCGACCGAACGTTGTCAACAATCTGAGGAATAACGAGCCAATCTCAATCACGGTACTGCACGGCGTCCTGTGCCGGATTCGGCCGCCGGGGCTCTCCGGCCTCTCGTTCGCAGGCGGGCCGAATGCCTCAACCGCCTCCTGGAAATACTTCTTCTGGACATCAGGCCTGAGCAACTTCTTTGGGGATGCCAGCCGAACCACTCGTGCTGGCTCTTTCTCGTGGGCATCGTCTCCAGTCTTCTTCCCCCCCCGTGTTACTATCGCAACTTTCTGCAGGTCAGGGGTTGCGGTGCTGCACGGTTCTGAGTTTATCAAGTTCGCTCCCCTCTGCCTCACCCGTTCTTCCCACTTCTTGATGAGCTCCGGACAGTCTTCTGTAGCATGAGCGTTGACCCTGCACTGGGAACACCAGGGTCGTCGCGGAAGGGGACATTCTCGAGCCACATGACCCTCCTGGTCACAGTTGTAGCATTTTACTGGACCGCGTCCGCCTGTTCGGCCTCCCCGCATGCCGCCACCTCTTCCCCTTGGAGCCTCGTTCACCCTGTACGAGGGATGATCCAATCAATCCGTCCGCAAGAGCATCAGCGCCCTGCACTGCTCAGTGTTGTGAGTCGTGGACATGCAGAATTCGCAGTATACATTATTCGGCACCGTGGAGTACTTTTGCAATATCGGGCACATCCGAGGAGGATGCCCCATCGTCCGGAAAATCTCACAGTACTCGGTGGTGGAAGACCCCGGTTGCAGAGGGAACCCTGCAAAGGTCTGTTGCGAGTGGTAGACTCCCTGCGGGTTCATCGCCGTGCCACCCCCTGGTGGTGGACCCCCCTGAATTTCTGCAACTGAGGCCCCAACTCCTGCACCGCGCAACCGAGGACATCGGTTGCGACGTGTCCCTCGACCAGGCAATGAGTACACCAAACATTCGGTCACGCTGGTCTCGCTGGCTGAATTTCCTTGAGCTTTTCGGTCAAGCTGGCGATCTGATGTTGAAACCCTATCAGAGAAGGGTCTTGCGGGACAAGCCCCCCCCTATATTCCTGGGGGTATCCCGCCATGGCTTCAATCTTCATGGCACACTTTAAAGCGTCCCTCGCAGATTATCAATCTTCTGCTGGGTGAGAGGGGTTCATGTCAAGGGGAGCAGAGCCTTGATGAACCAGTCCCTCTGGTGGTTTGGATCGATCGGGTAGCTGAGTTTCCCGATCGCATCCTTGAATCGCCGCATCAACTCCCACGCGGTTTCACCTTCCTTCTGCTTAATTTCCCACAGCTCTGACAGGCCCTGCTGGTCTGTCTGGGGGAGCTTGAATTTACGGACAAAATCCCGCTTCATGTCCGCAATTACGGGGTTAGGATGAGCCTCAGACCACTTGATAAACCATCGCAGAGCCCTCTCTCTGAGCGTGGTTTGGAATTCTATTAACTTCCCAGCATCTGGCGTACGCGAGCCCTCCGGATAGCCGCACGGATACCGGTGTTGTTCGACGTCGTCATTTCCCCGGCCCGGAAGGCTTCCGTGCCGTGACAAAGATCCGACCATGTATACTTGTGGAGGTGCGGATAAAGCCTCGGGTCCCCGAGGTTGCGTAACGGTCCCGCTAGGAAAAATGCCACTACTGAGTGACGCTGCGCTGCGGGGCGATGCAAATCTGCATTGAACTACTATATGACTGAATTAATGCTTGTAACTGAATAAAAATATTTCTTAAAGGCTGATAAAGTACCAGGGGAAGGTCGGGATCCTGGCCATGCGGAAGGTGGGATGTAGGGCTGCCTGGAGGGGTCGGTGCCGTCTGATCCTGGAACATCTGCTGCATCACGCCGTGCCATTCGTCATCGGAACTTCCTTCGGGCTGCATCTTTCCATTATCTTCGCTAGTCGTTACTTCTCTTTCTCACGTCGCTGGGCTCCCATGCACCCACTGCACTTCCGCTGCTGTCCCGTCTTCTTTCCGGGTAACCAAACCCATAACTCCCGTCCTCTGAGGCGCCTCCTTCTGATTCTTCCTTTCAATCTCTCTTCTCTTCAAATCTCTCATCACCCTTCTTCGCCACCTATCGGCGATCTGTGCCCGCCGATGCGCACGTAACTCCCGCAACTTGCATGCGGCTTCAACGTCCATCCCCCGCTCCCCACTCTCACAGTCTACACAGCATCGGTCCCCTCAATCCTTCCCCCAGTACGAGTGGTATACGCTTCCATACCCGTTTTGTTGAATTCAATCAACCCTTCGTCCACCATCAGGGCTTTGATCCATAGCGGAATCTCCTTCAACAGCTTCCCCCTCAGCCCTGAGTGAAAAACAGCCTCGGCCTTTGAAAAGGATTGGTAACACTCAGCAGCAAACTCCACAGCGTATCCTTCCAACGTGGTCCTTACCCAAAAATCCACGGGTGGGCCCGATTTTCCTACCGTCTGATGCGACCGAGTCTTCGTACGCCTAAGTTTATCTGCACCTTCTTGGGGTACCGTCACTCATAACCTCCGCAACCAATTGTAAAGGTCCGTAGGGAACCTTCCCCAGAAAATTTCGTACGCATCACTGACTGAGTCAGAGAAAATAACAAGCTCCTTAATTGCCGCCTCCTTTTTCTTGGTCAGCTCTGCTTGCTGAGCAATGAATTGGTCAAGATGATCATCCCACCATCGACGTATCGCTCCTTCGAAAATCCTCGAGACCATGATCTAGATCCCCTCAGAACATGCAGGTCCCGGTAACGGAACCATTTGTTGGCGAAAAGTTAGGTTTCGCGGACAAGACCCAGGTTCAAGGGTTGTAGCCAACAAGGGGTCCGGTGTAGTCTAGGAACACACCGGCATTCTCACCCTGCTCTGGAGAGCAGTGCGTCTCACCCGAGGCGTGCCGAAACCACATGCATAAGGGGATGAGATCAATGATAAGGAGTAAACCCGCAACCAAAGAAAGAAAGCGCATCCATTACATATACCAAATTACACATGCATGATCATTAACTAAGTATTCAGACAGTCGCAACTTAAAATTTTTAAATCAGTGTAAACACATCACAACACATGAACAACATATCGAGACAGCAATCCTCCCTTATATTATTCTTCTGGCCGAATACATGATTACATAGCTTTCTCCTCTGATAACTCACAAGTCGGATACAGATGGGTTTGAGAACAGAAAGGAAGAACATAGAGAATAAGAACCCATAGGAAGACCAAGCATAATCCTTCAGCAGCTGCTCTGCGTATCCTTTCTCAGGTCTTGATCCTCGCGACTCATCTATTCAACCTTCAGCAACCAATAACCAACCAACCTCCTCCTTCAGTCGGGTGATCGCCTTTTATTCACCCGCTCGTCGCGACTGGCAGCTTCTCTGTGTCTTCACTCTGGCTTTTTCCAGCGTCTCTTCTGATGTCTGCATGTTCTACCTTCTGTTTTCTGCTGTATTTCTTTCATCTGCACTTATCTCTGTTCGATCTCCAGTTATCAAGTGCTTCCGCGCCACCTTGGTAGCTCCGCAACTCCTGTTCGCTGCGGCGCGGTCGCGGTTGCTATGTGCATTTATTCCGCGACTCAAAAAGAGTCGAAGTTCAAAATGTCTTGGCCAAAAGTTCAAAACTTAAACAAAACAAGGGCCCCAACAATGGATATAAGGGGAGGTTACAACCCAATGATTGATTTAGTTTCACCATATCCAGCAGCATCCCAGCCTCATCACAATGCACATCTCTCCAGCAGAAAAATCAATTCCTCAATTGAAATTAGACCATCATTTCTCTACTCAAATTCTTCCTTAGCAAGCACTAGGATCTTTGCTCAATTTATAGAGGAGCTTAAGGTAGTTTTACAATCAATGACTTTCTAATAATAGGAAATACATGTTCCCAGTCTCAAAGGTATAAAATGGACACATGGATTCTATGTTTGACACATGTGAACCCTTCTAGAAGCCACTGGCCAAGTGGAGATTCCAGAACAATGAGAATTTCGCTCCCAATGTGACCAACGCACCCTTGAATGTTGGGAAGTGCTTTGCAGATCACCCTTGAGTGGGGTTACTTTCATATGCAACACACTTAGTCCCTTTAGAGGTAGCATGGTGAGATCTCATATGACATATTATAAACTTCAAATCTTGGAAACCTTTGTAGATGAAAGTCATGGATGATTTGTCTTGTTCTTTGTCTTAGGGAATATAACAACTGAAATGATATGGGATGATCGACCCTATTCATTGGTTTGGGAGATTATGTCTAGTTAACCAAGTCATTGGGAATGGTGCCCAAATTGACCTATAACAATTGTCCTCTAAAGCATGAAGTCAGAATAATAATAACAATATTTTAATTGAGATGATTTACATTATGATGGGCTGGACATGAAGCGGAGTGGAGACCTGCATCAATATTACAATACATTACATCATGATATATCCTCTTGATCATAATTTCTAAGGGTAGGCATTCCCAAGTTCAGCATGTAAACAATCTAATAACATGTACATAATTCAGAAAGTCATCTACATTGGAATGTTTCCCAATACAGACATGGCTACAGATATAGGCCCATGTTCAGATGAGGATCAGTATGTAAGGTCACCGTACAGATGATGTATACAAAAATCTTAAAATCACAACCCAGATGGCTGAAACTAGATCCAGGGTCTTCTTATCTTGTTCACTTGATCATTCAGGTACAAGTCTAGCCATGCGAATATATGATTTGTAGTCAAACATGGAAAGACTTCGTTTGACTACTAGCCAATGATGTGAGTTGTTCACAAACACGAGAGAACCACCATTAATGTCAATGGACCTCAAGGTACTGCAGTACACTTCGCAAGGCATGAATAGATGATTTGATGTCGAACGCCAAACAAAATCTTTTGGTCAAAAATCTGGAAGCAAGGATCTTGTTAATGCTGTAACAAGCCTCATGGTACTGGAATATAATGTTTCTCAGTGAACTTCCTAGATAATGATTTATTGTCTACAAGAAGCCACCTTATTGCGAAATATGAGTTACTGATTTCAGAGACAAAGTTATGACTTGATATAGCAATGTTCAGGGATGACTGTCATGAGAATGAAGGTTTATGACTATTGAAGAAGAATGAGTATTCAATGCATGAATTCTCTTGAACATATCGGTGACACTGAGATGAGTTGGAAGCGTTGACCCAAAACCGAAGTGAAGGGATGATGAACCATATGTATGAATGAACCGTCAAGAAGATTTCCCAACCTAAACAATCACGGTGATGGAGTGAAGTGTCATGTTCAAGAGTGACCTGCTACCGTAAAAATTTATGTTCACATTCCTAAATTTTCCCCGGTCATTTATCGACTAGTACATCCTTATTTTTTAACAAGCATGAGGAGGATAAAATTTTCTTGATCTATAATTCAACCCTTTGGGTCGATAATGTATCGCTATTTAATAATTTAATGAGTCTAGCGATGAATGAAAATCGATTCTTGCTATGATCGACAAGCTCGTCACTATTTTATGTTTTAACGAGCTTAACGGTAGTGATAGCCCGATCCTTTTTTATATTTAGAGAATTTTAAAAAGAGGAGGAAAGAAAACTCCAAAGGTACTTTTTCGTAAAGTTGTCGCTCAAATCCGAAAAAGTGTAAAATAATATATGAGAGAAACTCTTTATTCATGTTTGACCAAGGTATTCCTTTTTCGTAAATAATCTATCTCAGTCCGGAAAAGGGTTAAACTTATACTTAGTATATATCAATTCATTTACTTTTACGAGCTCGAAAAGACAAGTGCTTGGCAATATTTTCACATTATCGGAGTCTGAAAAGAGCTAAAAGAAGACTCCAGGGGTTCCTTTATCACTGTTATCAAAGCTCAGAAAAGGGATAAAAGTGCGCTTCAAATCCTTTTTCATTTTTAACAAAGATCGAAGAATAAGGAGAAAAAGTATTCTTTGTGGTCAAATCATTCTTGAAATAAATCTGCATGACTAATTTGTTCATTAGTTGTAAGACCTATTCAAAACAACATCAAATGGATTAAAAATACCCGTTTCATGATAAAAAAACATAATAAAACCGTAGTTATAGCAATAAATATGATTTGAAAACTATTAAACGACTATTAAAAAGTGTTTTACTATTCATTTTTACCATTCCATAGTTACCATTTTCATTTTGGAGCTCTTAACCTGATTTTTCCCCCAAACTTCAGTTGCTGATTGCGAACATTTCTGTGGATGGATTTCGTTGCTTTTTGATAAAGGTTAGTGATATGAACCCTCTCTTTCCTTCAGTAATCATTTCATTTCCATTAATTGCAAATTTTTAAGGTTGTGGGGACCCTACAGTAAATTCTCCTCCCAAAGAGGACAACGCACCCTTGGATATCGAAAAGTGTGTTGCATAGCAGCTAAATTGAAGGCTACTTGCATACACAATGCAATGTCTCTTGTCCTAGAGTGTGTTGGGTGCAATTTTCATTTTCATTTTTTTCATTATGCCCAGAATTTGCCCAATTTTTTGTGTTGAATGGAATCTAATGGTTATTATGGTTTCATTTCAGGTTTTCATCGGATTACAATAATGATTACATGGAGGGAAAAAGAGCATGAAGAACAGGATATGATTGCCTTAAATGTTTTGGGCATGGTAAGAGCCCTAAGAGATTATGGATTGTTAAAGTACTTCTGGTTGTCAGGGATGAGGCAACAAATAAAACTCTTGGAGTTCTTAGTTCGAGCATGGGATATAGCTATCTAGGCATTTCATATTAAGAACCAAGTGGTTCCTATAATAGTTGAGGACGTATACTTTCTTACAGGTTTTTCGAGGAGAGGCTTGCCTATTTTGCTCTCAGGGTCTATTGTTGGAGGAGAGTCTGTGAGATATTATTTTTTGCAACATTGTTATCCAGGGGTAGAGCCAAGAAAATATGGAAAGATAAACATTGGGGATGTTAGAGATTTACCTTTGAGAACCATCCTTTTCACAATCGGAAAACTTGCTAGCACCATTACACTATATGTAACGAATAGATCGTATATGCAGTACGTGCTAGAGTGTATGGAGCCAATAGTCTTCAATTGGTCTGAAGCTGTACTTTCTCAGATAAAAGAACAACTGAATAAAGCAAAGGTAGGAAGGAAGAAGAACTTCAATTATGGTTCAATCCTCATATCATTCGCCTTGGAATGGATTCCACTGGTGCAACCATAACATGTGACACTGGATGTGTCTTATCCTAGAGATCCACGAATGGAGAGATGGGTAGAACTAATGGATAGGCATGCAGGCCAATCGACCATTGTATTCTCGATTGCGTTCTTTGCCTAGTCCCAGTGACAGATTGTTGCCATCAATGAGTATGCATATGCAGACATTGATTTCTGAGGAGATCCAGATTTAGCTTTACCATACGGCGCTCAGTGGGGTGCAATGGGTAAGAATCTTTTGACCATGTTTTTTTATTTTCCTAAGGTTTATACAATTTTTTTGTATTTTTATGTTTTCCCAAGACTAAACTAAATGTTTGATGTAATGCATATGTTGGTTGAGTTCAATCGGTGGAGGAACCGGAGCATGTAGTAGATGAGACAATAGAGAGGGTTGTTGGGAGAGCAGTCCTTTAGGATTTTTTTATGGCTGAGACTTTGACTGAGCTTCGGAAGCACATAGAGGGGTTGACCTTCAGGATTCTAGATTGCCAGATCAAAGAGTTACCCATGCGACTGAAACGTCACACTATAGGTGTTCCTATCTATTGGATGTGGTTACTACGTAGGATAGCTAGATCTATAGCATGTTACCATGAGCACCACTAGTTTACTTTTGACATTTTGCATACATTTTGAGGTCAGATGACCAATGTGTCTTGGGCACAAATTTTTGTAAAAACCTATAACTATCTATCTATTTGATTTGAGTGTTTTTCTTATGTTTATTATGCAATCCTATTTAATGATGTCAATGTTTTATTTACATGTGTTGAAAATGTATGTCTAAAACTTGATTAGCTAAAGAATCAGTCAATGTGTTCAAATTTCTGGAAATGTGTTGATATTGAACAAAATCAAAGTGTCTTTCCAAAAGTCGAACTCTTAGGAACAATCTATGCAGTGTTGGATTTTGAATAGTATAAACACTAGTAAGTTGTAATACCACAAGTTGTGAGTCTAACTTTATGATAATTCAGTTAATACCAAATGAAATGGCATCAGAGAGAATTTCAATCGATGCGCTATAATCATCGATATTTTTTGAAGATCTATCGATACAAATCCCTTGAAAACTCACTAACTCGTCGTTCAGAGTGAAAATGTCCCACGCTGTAGAGGATATATTCTGCATACTATGACTAGTACCATCATCATATGCAACAAATGGTTCCGAAGATTTAGACATCTGCGATGAAATGTAAAGTGGATAACTAACCTCAAGAAAACTCTAAAAACAAACTAAGATAGTGAATGCAAATCAACAGCATATATATACAATATAACACAAAAAATTACTATGATCATGGTTAAGCATAGTAACGTTTCATATACAACCCATTTTTGGGTTGCGCCAATGGAATTCCATCGTAATCAAATAACTCATAGGCACCCTTAGCAGGAACTATTTTGAAAATATAGGGGCCATGCCATAATGGCTCAAATTTTCCTGTACCTATTACATCAACTTCTTGATCATAAAGAGGACCAAGTCTCCCTCTGAGAAAACGTGAGACTAGAGATTTTTGTTGTCTTGTGCCTCTATACCTCTCTTATGTGCTTCGTTGGCCAATTGGGCTTCACGACGCATTTCATTAATATGGATGAGGTTAAAAATATGGGCTTCTTCTTCTGAGGTGTCAGGTAACAAGTTTATTATGAGTTTTAACAATGGTATTTCACATTGGATTAGAAAGATAACTTCCAGAACATACACCAATTGAAAGGGAGTAAATCTGGTTGCATTTCTCACCGAGGTTCGGTACATCCACAAGGACGAGTGTAGGATCAAATGCTAGTTTCTTTTACGAACTCCTATCATTCGTTGAAGCATACGTTTAATAATCTTGTTGATAGCCTCAAATTGTCCATTTTATTGTGGATAATAAGGAGTAGAATTATAATTTGATAATCCTAACTTGGCAGTTAATTCAGTCATCATGTCATTGCAAAAATGCTTCCCATGATCTATAACTATAGCTTGTGAGACCACAAACCATGCAATAAAATGATTAAAGAAAAAAAATACAGTTGTCTGTCCTGTGTTGTTGAATGTAGGCATCACTTTAGCCCATCGCTTCAGCCCATTTGGTAAAGTAGTCGAATGCGACAATAATATAACCATGCCCCATGAACGAATGAGGGTTATAGGTCATGAATTCAATACCCCATTTCAAAAATGGTCCCATAGAGACAATGGGATGCATTGGTGCTGGCATTTTGTGTATTTTACGATAAAAAATCTAGCACGCATGACAACTTCTGACCGTGAGGATGCATTCACAAAATATTGTAGGCCAACAGCAACCAATGCGGAGTATCTTCTGTGTGGTAGCATATCCAGATAAATTTCCATGACAAGCCCCATAATGACAATCATTTAAAACCTTTTCGGCCTCCTCATGAGTGAGGCACCTCCTTAAAATTGTATCGACACCATGACGATAAAGTGTATCGCCGACGATCAAATAATCTTTGGCTTGGTATCGAATACGTCGTTGTTCAGAGTGAGAGGCATTAGGTCGAAAAGTTTTAGTTTGGAGATAAATGATGAAATCTCCATACCAAGGATTATATTATCCGATTAGAAATAGAGACTTGTCAGGAATTGATGGTTCTGACGTAGTTGCAGTATTATCAGAGGGAAGGTCACAGAGAAGCTAGACCAAAAATAAAGACTTCTTTGATTTGGATTGATGAATCCCAAATCAAATTCCTGAAAAATGACAATCCATTTTGAATATTTTCCCCCCAGCAATTGACATGATAATATATAATTCATGGGGTTACAATTCGAAAGGAAAATGTTCTTTCGGAGTAGGATATAGTGGCGAAATATTTGGACAGCCTGAACAGCTGCCAAGGCAAGATTTTCTACATACGAATACTTAACTTCTGTATCATTGAGATTACAACTCTAATAATATATTGGATGTTCAATTCCATCTTTTATTTGGACCAAAACTATAGCAATTGTCATTTCATCCATGGCGATATATAGGAAATAATCATTTTGATAATTAGGGGGATACATTAATGATGCTCAGACAAGAGTATCCTTGACAGCATCAAAAGAATATTGTGCAACTTGGTCCTAATGGAAGGGAACCCCCTTTTTCAAGAGTCAAGTAAATCCTTTGGCCATTTCATTATAGTTTGGAATGAACCTTCTTCGGAAGTTTTCCTTTCCTTGAAGTTTTTGTATCTGAAGTAAATTTGATGGTGCATGCAAGTCAATAATGGCCTGAACCTTCAATGGGTTGATTCGAATTCCTTCTTTTGAGACTACGAATCCAAGAAAATGGCCAGAACCAACACAAAAGACACATTTATGTGGATTGAGGTGTATTTTGTAGTGTCAGAAATGTAAAAATATGGCTCTAAAATGCATCGGGTGATCAGGCCAATTTAGTGAATATGCTAGTAAATTATCTAGATAAGTTTGAACAATGTGCTTAATGTCATTGAAATCATAGTCCATTGCTCTTTGAAAAGTTTCCCCAATGTTCTTTAAACCAAACGGTAGTTTCCTATAAGTGAATGTGCCTAAGGGACAGATTAATGTTGTCTTATGTTGATCCTCTGGGTGGATATTGATTTGATTGTAGCCATAAAATCCATCCATGAATGAAAAAATTTCACATCCAGCACAATCGTCAATAATCTAGACGATAATGGGAGTAGGGTAGTTGTCATTTGGACAAGCAATGTTGACGTCCCAATAATTGACACACACTCTAATGGTCCCTTGTTTTTTCATGACAAGAATGATATTGGAAACCCACTCAGTTAGCGGAACAGGGTAAATGAAACTAGCATGCAAAATATTTTCAACTTCTGCTTTGATGGTAGTAACTTTCTTTGGATGAATAGGACTAAGTTGTTGATGCACTGGTTTGACATCAAGATACATATTAATAGTGTGTTCAACAATAATATTATCTATGCCTAGCGTTTCCTTATAATACCAAGAAAATACATCACGGAATTCATGAAATAGAGAGCGATATGTTTCGAGTTCTGATGGAGAACAAGATACAGCAACATGAATATTTTCTACAACACCAGGTTTGGTCGAAATATCGATAAAAATGGTTTCTTTAATATTTGATGGATTTATCTTGGAATCGATTGCATTAATAGGTAAAGAATTCGTAAAGAATTTTTTTATTGAAGGGTGATATAGCTCACTAAGATAATTTTCTTCATAATCAGAAAGATGGGAACGATGATGATAATCATCCCATGGTTCTTCTTCTGACATCATGGCTTCCAAAATAGTCTCATTTGTCATGAAAATTGAGGAAAATGGATCACATGGATTACCAAATTCTAAGTAACGATCAACCCAAACAACTGGTGACGCTAATTTCAGATTTATCGCAGAATCCAAATAGATTGATTGCTATGCCAGCTCAATAGGGCTGGGTGGAAAAAACTCATCCAACATAACAACTTTAGAATCACTCGTACTCTCCCTTAAGCTAGATGAAGTGGAAGAGATCATGTAGCAGGTCTCTATACTTGCAATTTCTGCCAACGTTGCAGGCGGCTGTAATGCAAAGGTTCCCATGAGAGTGGAATCCTTTAAGAGTCATACACCAATGTTCTGAAGTGCTAGTTGGGGTGTGTGAATGAATGGAACACTTCCAATTACCTGCGAAGCGGAGGTAAATAATGATAATTAATTAATGACTATGATAGTACCTTTATATGGACAGACAATCATTCTAAAATATGTAGAAATAATTACAATCATTGCATATACCCATGGCCTTCCAAGTAGAATATTATAGTCAAGGAGTCCATCAACAACCTCGACATCAACATTCACTATTTTTCCCCATAGTTCAACATGTAGGTTATTAATATTACCACAAGGATTATATGTATGTCCATCAAAATCCTTCAACGTCGTTGGTGATTGTGATAAGCGTGATGAGCCAAGTGACTTCCAACAATTTAGAGAGATAATACATGTAGATGCTCCCTCATCAATAATAGTACGATGAAAAAGGTGATTGAGAAAATTTACTTGTATGGAGAATGTCAATTATGCTAGTAGTTGCAGCAGATAGCTCGTATTATTAAAGACAACAAGATTAGAATCAGTCAGGACAATTTCACCAATAGCTGACAATAAAGCCTATTTTTGGGAGGGACAATTTTGTAATACCTCAACAGCAGACATAGCTAAAGGGGATTGAGCCAAATCTTCAACTATATTATAATTTTGAGTAGCTCTTGCTTGAGGATTATATGTCGATTTGTGAATGACTCAATTATATTGTCAATTCAAGAATAGCAATAGGCGGTACTGATTCGTAGACAGATTCATAGTCGAGGTAGTAGGTTAATCAGTGGCCTGAATACCATAATATTTATTACGTGTTGACACCAAAATATCTGTTGAAGGTTTTTTGACAGATAACGTAAGTACTTGGGAACTAGAAGCTGGATCCGTAGCAACCAAATTTGTGTTCGGATTCAAAAATGGATCTGTCAACATAGCTGACGCATTAGAAGTCTTAATGATATTTGAGACTTCAGCGCGGTGAGGAAAATATAAAACAAATTGTTCCTCATTACATATTATGCATGGATAAAAAGGTTTCCTAGGTCCAAATGATTGATCAGATGATCTTTCCTGCAGGTTATAATTTTTCTTTTTCTTAGATTTCCCCTTTTTCTTACTTTTGGGTTGCTTGTCACTTTTTCCCTTGTCAAACGTCATGGCATTAATTTCATAATAAGGTGCAGGATCATATGATGTAGTATGATGTGTGCTTGCAGTGACAATCAATCCTTCTCCGGCATGAGATTCCTTTAACTGAGGAGGAACATTAAAATTAGATCTCGGCGTGTTAGGAATTGTTTCATAGAGCATTCCAAACTGAGTATAAATCAAGTCTAAATATTGGGCATGAGTGATAAATTTATTTTCTGTGACTACACCAACCTTAGCCACATCCTCAGTTATAGATGGTAATAGGTACTTAATGAACCACTCGACAAGGAGCTGATTAGGAACAAATTTCTTAACCATTCTACTGCAACGATGCCACTCACGAATACAATTAGAGATATGAGTTGCATTAGTCATTTGAAATTGGTCAAGAGTTTCATTCCAATTTCATATCGTATGGGTAATCGGAAGTAAGTAAAAAATACAGTAGCTACGACAGTGAAATTATCAAGAAAAGCTCTAGGTAACTCAATATACCATTTTGGAGCTAGACCTGTGAGAGTACGCCAGAAAAGACGTAGTCGAACAGAATCATCATATAGTGAATTCGATGAACACCATAAATGATAAGTCATGACATGAGTTGATGGGTCTTCCCTAGGGTTTCCATTGAACATAGGAATATCTAAGGGTAATTTGTGAGGTATCACTGGCCACCAAGGAGCATAGTTGATTAAATCATTGGTTAGCCGATTTAAATCTAGTAACTCTAAAGTTGCAACAAAGAGCAACTGTCTATTAAGGTCAGGTTGATCATAGCCAGGGTAAGATGGAATTTCTTGAGCAACAAGCCTTTGAGCACCAGCATAAGGAATCTATTGTTGGTAACACAGATAGGGGTCGTTTTGAAAAGCAAACGCTTGAGGATTTTGTTGACCAAAACCTAGGTATGATACTTGTTGAAATGAATTCTAAGGTATTTGTGCTTGAGGCTACCAAGGGGTCTATCCACCAATTTTATAACCCAAATTAGAATAATTTTGATTTGGTTGATAGGTATAACCAGGTTCTGGCTGTGACATCCCATAAAATGATAAGCCATCTTGTGAATAAATGAATCTAGATACATGTTGTTGTAAATTAACCGAAGGTTTGGGAGTCTGTGGATCCAATATTTGAGGGTATTGAGTTGAAGGACCCACTTGATAAGGTTGTTGTACAACATTTTTATTCTGTAACAGGGTTAATGATGTATTAACAAGTGGAAATGATGTGGGTGTAACAGGTTGAACTAGTTGATACGAGTGTATAATTGTTTGTGGTTGGATAGGCAGAGTGGGCTGCCATTGACAAACATTCATTTCGACATTAGGTTGACCAAAAAGTGATGGAGTACTGTCATAGTGGGTGACCAAAGGTTGCCCCCCAGCACGAGGAGGATAATAAGAGAAAATATTTCTCTCCAAATGTTGGGAGTCCAGTAGATATGGTACTTGAAGGAATAGACCCAGAAGTACCAGCTTGATATTTCCTTGATGATGTGTATAAAGAATCAAGTCGTTTAGTACTCACTATAGGTTTACCAGTTAGAATACCAGATGATGACATTGGAAAATTCCATGGATTTGAAGATGCACCAGAGAAAATTCTAGATAAATATTTATAACTTGATGGGACCATAGGGCCACCATGAAAATATGACTCTCATGAAGTTGTAAACATCGACGAGGTAGCGAGGGCAGGTGTTGACGTAATTGGAACAGATGGCCCAACCGAAGATGTTGGTTCAGGCATGGTTACTTGACCAAATGTATACCCTTTTGGATCAATGGTGGTTTGAATAGGAACAAGATCAAAAAAAGAAAATGGTGATGATTGAGGAAAAGACTCGTACAGGTAAAGGTCCTCCCCAAAATGGGTTGGAGTTAAAGGTGTCTCATCTTGTGGGATTTCTTCAATCAAAATTAAACTAGGTGGAAGTATTTCACCATAAGGCCCAAAGTATACTTCGGGTTGTTCGACTTCAAGATTCAAATGTTCTGGAAAATAGGAGATAGGATCTGGATCAACTTCTAGTTGAACAATGTCAGATCTAGGAGGTATTGTCTCACTAATTGGATGGATCGTAACCATGGATAGTTGTCAGGACTTTGTTTCGACAATAGTAGATGAACTGGGATGTGTAGAAACAGCTTGAGCTAACTCTGATATATGGGAATATGATGTTTCACCAGAGGTATGAATAGTACTTGATTCGGTAGAGTGTCGTCGCCCTCACCGACCAGGAGTAATTTCTAGTGGTAAAAGTGGTTTTAATGATAATCTAAACGAACGATGAGGGAAAGGATTATGTTCTTCCACGATTACTGATTTATTTTAACAAAAAAAAAATAAACAAAATAAAAGGGTATTTCTAGGTAAAAAGGTTTACCAAGAAAATGTGAACTACAAAATACCTCCCGGCGAACCAAGAAGTACGTGTGGGCAATCTCCACGAATGTTGTGTTCGGTGTATCACAATTTACAAGGTGGCCGACTCGGTTCACTATGGATGGATAGAAACCTAAAATTGTCCTCCAAAATATACCCAAAGGTACGTGGAGGCCCAAATTTGTATTGGCACTGTTTGATGCGAAACCACACAATGAGAGCACCCCTTTATACTTTTCGTATTGTAACACCGCCCGATATACCCGAAAGTACATGGACGAGCTACGATATACTTACGTATGTGGAGTGAGGTATCACACTCAGAATGTATCACATACAAGTTAACGATAGATGCTATGCTTTATGACGCCGGAACACATCTCTAGCCTAGACCTTCTAAATGTTATCATTATGGTTCCAATGCTTTGTTAGGTAAATTGAGATAAATTTTAAGTTGATCCTATTTATCAATTTTCCTTTCAAGTTTCACCACGATGATGTATTGGAAATTCCTAAAATGAAAACGAAAATGATAAGCAATCTTTCACTTTTATTTTTTCAATGAAAATCTTAACCACTAGAGAGAAAGATCAATCAATTTGAGAGCAAACAAATCAAAATACACAAACTAAATGTAGCTTTCCTAAATTGTTGCTTTTGCAAAACACACAATCCACTACATGCAAATGCAGGTTTTTCTTTTTAGTTCCTTTTAATGTTATGAATGTAGAAAAGAAACTAAGTGCACCAAATCAATAAAAACAAATGCCTTTTACTTTTGAGAAATGAAGAATGTAACAACAATTTCACTTTTGAAGGAAAAATGAGGAATTTAACAATAATTTCTCCTATCAAGAAACGAAGAATTTACGATAATTTCCTTTTTTCAAAAGCAAATGGATCTAATGCAGAAATGAAAATACTTTGAAATTAATTTTTCAATGATAAATAAAAATGCTTTAAATAAATATTAAACAATATTTTCTTTCAAAGGAGGAAGAGGTAGATAAGGTCACTGGTCAATCTGAGGGATCGGGCTCTTTAAAACACAAAAAAAAAACTAAAAACAAATTGCAATGACAAATTCAATGGAATTTGGATTTTTTCAGGAGGCAATGCAGTCTCTAAAGAGAGATAGTGCGTTGCAATGCAGGTCTGAAAGGGAGACAATGCTATGCAAAGCACCGTGTCCTGTCCAACAGTGTGTTGGGCGTAGTGTATAAGGAAAAATACAATTGTTTAACACACTTCTAATGAAAATTTGGATTTCAAAAAGCCTAATATTTTTGAGTAAATGCTATTGGGTGAATAAAGAAAGAAAATTAGAGGAAAATACACTAAGGATGAAGGGTAAACCCCCCAGCGGAGTCACCAATTTTTTATGCGGAATTATGGATTACGGATAAAACATTATTCCCTAGATGTGGTGCTCATATAGAACAACAAGTTAAATACTTTGCAACTACTTTTCCTAACTGTAAATAAACACATAGAACAGATCAAAGAACTTACTTGGAGTCCAAGTGCTTTCTATTCTCCTTCTGTCGCTCTTGCTATAGCTTCAAATCTTAGCTAAGTCGCCAAAATATTCTCTAAAAAGATGAACACTAAACAACAAAAGATAGCAATAATATAGATGTTTATTCAAGTTATTCAATTAAATCAATAAAACATCGACCATATGCATCAAACACAAATTCATAATATGAAACACCTGAGCTTATACAGATACATATGTGGGAAAGTAAGAAGCAATCTTTATTAATGGATAGAAGGGGAGGTTATAACCCAGTGATTGATTTAGTGTCACCATATCCAGCATCATCCCAACCTCATCACAATGCACATCTCTCCAGTAGCATCTCACTCAAATCAATTCCTCAATTGAAATTCCACCAACATTTCTCTACTCAAATTCTTCCTTAGCAAGCACTAAGATCTGTGCTCAATTTATAGAGGACCTGAAGGTAGTTTTACAATCAATGAATTTCTAATAATAGGAAATACATGTTCCCAGTCTCAGAGATATCAAATGGACACATGGATTTGAAGTTTGACACATGTGAACCCTTCTAGAAGCCACTGGCCACGTTGAGATTCCGGAATAATGAGAATTTCGCTCCCAATGTGACCAACACACCCTTGAGTGTCAGGAAGTTCTTTCCAGAGCACCCTTGAGTGGGGTTTCTTGCATATGAAATGCACTTAGTCCCTTTAGGGGCAGCGTTGGCGAGCTCTCATATGATGTATTATAAACTTCAAATATTGGAAACCTTTGCAGATGAAAGTCATGGATGATTTGTCTCATTCTTTGTCTTAAGACATATAACAACTGAAATGATAGGGGATGATAAACCCTATTCATTGGTTCTGGAGATGTTGTCTAGTTAACCAGGTCATTGGGAATGGTGCCCAAGTTGACCTATAACAATGGTGCTTCTATTTTTTCAAAGGAAGCATTGTGTGTAGCATAAACTGTCATTTTTGCCAAACAATTAGTATCTCTACAACTTGGAGATGACATGTGTTCAGGGGGAGCACTATTTTCTCTTATTATTTTAGCCATACATTGTTGGAATTATGATCTTCTTGGAGGTGTTCATGCTATGCCTCATATTATGTTATGATAGTGAGGTTCTTGGCCTCATATTATGATATGTTATGGCAGTTGTTTACATATAGTTATGGGGGAGATTGTCTGTGGTTGCCTCGTGTAGATATTGTACATGTTATATGATGTTGTTGCATATATTGATGATGGTTGCCTTGCGTTGGCCTATTGCTGCTTATTTTTAAAGGTTTTTGGTTGGTAGGCTGCTCTGGATGTTGATTGGATATATATGATGATTGTTGCTTACATGGATGATTTTTGATATGCATTACTGTTAGTGTGAATTCTAATCGCAAGCGTATGAAAAAGGCTCACTTTAGTTGTGCATAAAAACAACCCTAACATAAAAAATGTCTGGAAATTTCCTTAGATATGCAGTTAGTTGAACAAGGTAAATGTTACGAAATCCATATCTATGTAGTTAAATACATTAAACAACAAATAAAAGCAATATTTTCTCCATGCATCCAATAGACAAGACAAGAATTTTTTTACAGAATTTTTTTATTTAAGACAACTAGGAAGGGAACGTAGAAAGATTTTACCAGTCCCCCTCAATGGGATGGGTTCTTGTATGTCCTCAATTCTTTAGATCTAAGATCTCTCTCTCTTGATGGTATAGAAAACCCAGACAAAATGGAACTCAAAGGGAGCTCACAAGAAAAATGGTAGCAAAATATGACAATGATGGAGGATCAAAGTCAGACTAAAAGTATAGAACCAGAATGATCTTTATGAAACGAAAGGTAGTGAATGAATCGAAGACCCTTCTATTTATAACAAAATATTGAGTTAGTCTAGATATTGGTGCATAATTAAAATATTGTTAACCAAATCTAGATCCAACTTTTATGGAATATTTTATTATTTTTGTTGAAGGGAAAAAGAATTTGAATTTGGTCAAATCCCTTTATTTGTAAATAATAAATAAATAAATAATTTATTTATTATTTTAAGAGTGCGGTTGACTAATAATTAAATAAATATTGATTTATTCAATTATTTATAAATGATTTAGTCAATTTTAACAACGAATATTATTTAAATAATGTTTAAATAATTATTCCTAGAAAATAATAAGATAAATAGTGAGTTAAATATGAATAGGAATATTAATTAATTTGTTGTTTAATTAATTATCCTTTGAGGAGAATCAAACAAATAAGGATTTATTCAATTATTATTCATGGGGTTTCTTGTTTAGACCATAAAAAACTTAATAAATTATAGATTACTAACTTATTTTTGATAGTGAAAGCAATTTTACTTAGGGTAAAATTGTTATTACATGGTGTACTTTGGTCCATCCAATAGTAACAAGTTAGATGACCAAAAATTTGTGTAACATATTTCCCCTCAGCGTGCGAGCGTGCTAATCATATAATCGAAGTACATTGTAAGAAATCAATCACTAGACACCGAAGGGGGAGTCAGAGAGAGGAAAATATATGGTAGAATAAAGAACTAGAGGAAAATACCCTAAGGAGGCAAGAATTACAGGTGTGACAAGTCTCTTTTATGAGTGAGTACATGTTCTACATGAGGCAGGCGATAACAAAGAATAATACAAAGTACAAAGAATAATGCATGCAGTAAACAAGGGACTGAACTATATAGTACATGATGGCATAAACATGGTCTAGATAAAAGCATGATAATGGATCCCACATACATATTGTTCCTGGGACAACAACTAGGACTTATACAATAATATTTGAGTACATTAGATATAAGTACAACCAAAGAGGCCCTAGAAAACAAGAAAGGGCTCTAAAAATATGAATGATACATGCAAACTAAAAGGTGTTGCAAGTGGCTAAGGCCAGAACCATAAAAGATATTGAGTTGTATCAAAGGCTGTAGTAGAGGGGTCATCCGGGTATGTGGGGGGCTACCTAAAGGGCCATCCCCTCTTAAGGTCTGAAACATCTCACATACACGCGGGAATCACCGGTACAATTTGCAGCATCATTGAACCATCAAGTATACAGATCTCAATCATGTCGTAAGGAGCTGGATTTGAGAAGCAATCAAGTCAAAGGGAAATAAAGATTCCCTTTGCCTGATCTGAGGCACCGAACAAGAGTGGAAGCTAGAACCAAGGTACACTTCCCTCTAGACCTGTCTTCTGGAATGAATAAGCTGATGTCAACAAAAGGAGGTCTGCCATAAGTGAGCAATAAAAGATCCTTAACTAAGGCACGAGAGATAATAGTAGAGTGACTAATAGACTAACACCAGGTATAATAATGGAATGGGCTACTGAGTAGTGGGATGATGACTTCCCTTACTAGAGCATAAAGGGCATGGATGACCTAGAAGCAACTGACACAATACCAGAGGGGATAGGGTAAAGTATGACTAAAGGCCAAAATGTGTGACATGAGAGAGGAACAAAGCAATGAAATATGGAGGAATATAGCGAGATACAAAGGGATTCGGGATAGACTCCATGGATATAATGATGACTCCACTCGGATGCTCTAAACAAGGGTGACTCGATGATGCTGCCACAAAGAATAGGCCCGGTGGGGACCATAAAAGCATGAATACAAGATGGTTACTTGTGACGAAAATTGACATGAGCATGGACAAGTATGAAGGTGAAGTGATGCCCCAAGTACAAGTGTTTCAAGTGAAGAAATTCGATTTTGAGGAGTGGTGAAGTGACCCTTCTTGGAAAAAATGTGTCGGGGTGAAGTATAAAATCACAAAAAACTAAAGGATACCCATTTGAGAGCTTGGTGAGAGCTTTCAAACGGTGCTGATGGTTTTTCAACTCGAGCTAGTTTTTGGTCGTAGCTGGAAAAAGAAAAATATGGGGTTTATCTTTCAATACGAAATTTTCCCTCCAATTTGATTCATTTGCAAGTGTAGCTGTGGTGAATGTAGAGAGGAGAAAGGGCCTAAATATTGTTGCGATCGTAGCGGAAAAATCGATAGTTGGAATTGAGATCTGTTAGTTGCAGGTAAGAGGCCTAACCTTACTCTTTCATTTTAGTTGATTGAAAGTTTAGTTTAGGCACCCAGAGCTCAGGAATAGGCCCATGCTCTTCTTCACGTTTGAGTCGCACTTTTTAGGGCAATATCTGTGACCAGGGTAGTAGGTTTTGGGCAGAAAAGTGCGACCTCTCCCAAGAATTGCATGAAAAGTGTGAGCTATCAGAGAGGGGGATTTTGGTGTTGGTTTTGGCAGAGAGCTGGGATTTTTATGGTTGAGGGGCAAAGGTGCCCCCAAGCATGTCATGGTCATGCCAAAATGTATTTAGAAAAGGGGAATCTAAACACATTTTTATGATGTGGTGCACCATTTTTTTTCGTTATGGTTATGCAGTTTGAGAAAGGGAATGGAGGATTACCAATCTCTTTTGGTACTGAATATGTTAAGAAAATGGACTAAGTTTATGGGTTGGCATACATGGTGTCACTATCCTAAGGTGTCGATTTGGAGATAATGAATTGGTGCTTTCTTAAAAAACCCACTGGTTGGTCAAAAAAAATGTCTAGGGGACTGGGTTGCTGATATAAAAGGAAGAAATGATGAAGGGGATCATCCCTAGAGTGATCTGAAGTGATATGGGAATCTATAGGTTCTTCTAAATGGGGAAGAATTATGGTACTAGAGGTGACACGACCAGATCCACTATCAGGGTTGTGGAGAATTTCTTCTCCTGAATTCTCAAATATGGATGCCCCCTTACCAAAACATTGGGAGTTAATGTAATGACCACAAGGTGTATGTGGTTCGAATGCATGTTTTCGATGTAAGGGGGAATAGATAAAGTTAGGGGTGGTGATGGCTTCCATAATGTCATCATCATGATAGAATATGGGGTGACTGGTGGAAGAAAAACCACCTGACACGGCGAGGCTACCTGACTCATCATCATGAGAATAAAGGTTCACGTGCGCATCGTCACGGAGGGTGACCGAAGAAAAAGTAGATGAAAGATCCATCGATGTTGAGCCCAAGGTGATTTTCGAAGGGAGGTCAGGCTAAAAAAAATGGGAAGACCCAAGGGGATCTTCCAATGTGGATATCATAGATGATGACAGGTTGTGGACAATATACGAATGATCTGAATGGAATGTATTAGGTTTGATGTGATAAGTATCCAAACAGTAATTAAAATGTGTGCGTAAGGTTCTCTAATGTTTACAGGTGAAACAAATGATTTTAACTTAGTTAAATAGATTTCTATGTGAGGTTAAAGCATGAAAATTTATTATAAAACATTATACAATAGTAAATGATAGAGAATTAAGCATAACATGTAACAGTACTCAACAAATTTGATGAAGCAGTTCACCCCTACTAGGCTACATCTGTTGGTCTAGCTCCCAATGGCATGTCCCTCATATGTTATTGCTCAAAAATGGTAAGTACATGTGAAATAAAGCCTCAAATGGTTGTGACCTTTGTAAAAACAGCTTCATAATGATTAAATTAGCCAGGAATGACTATTCATTTGCATAATGGATTCTCAATACACTGAAAACACCCTAGTGGACCTAGTGGCTGCTTGACCTCTCCTGAAGCTAAAACTACACAAGATGACCTCTGATGGCTCTGAAACCTCTACCAATGTGTTTATAATGTTGAAATTAGTCTTGGTAGACTCTTTTTTCACCAAAATTGGTTGAAAAAAGACTTCTCCATTCATTTTTCCCAGTGACACCTAGGAAAACTCCACTAAATGTGGAGGAACTAAAGATAATTGTAGTTAATTAGGTAAATTCCACAAATTTGGGGTGCACTCCTCCAAACCTGTTGGACGATGAGTGGTTATAATTTAATTTTAATTGGGGTGGTCACATGATCCCCCGTTGGAACTGTCAGAACCCAACCCGTTGCATTAAATGTTAAGCTTGTGGTGGCCACATGGCTCTGGACCTGTCGTCGTCACCGTAGCCGCCAAGTTCTAGAGCCCTAGTTCCAACATCAAGTCATATGGAAGGTTGTAATGTGGGGGCTGACATAAGGGGCTAGCCCCCTTTTCTGCCAACACAAAGTTCAACAAATTTTAAATAGAACGCATCGACCATAAGGTTAAGAATCACCTGCAGCCCGGTTGGTCGGGCCCTCTTGCATGCAGAGGGAGGTCCAGGGTTCAAAAACTGTGGATTAAATAAAATTTTACCATATGCCTTCGACCTTGGCCTAGGGCCATGTGGCAGCCTCCAAGAAGGGCACGTGGTGCCCACTAATAGGCCCTCCAAACCTTGTAAAAATATTTTTTTTGCATAATATTTTTCTTTACAAAATTTTCCACATAAGGTCAAACTAAGTCAAAGGTCTAGTTTTTGGAGTTTCCTGGGTGTTTCAAACCTTCATAAATTCATCATACGACCTCTGTTTTGTGAATTTTTCATGGTGTTGGGGTCCCTGTGATTTGGTAGATTGGCATACCAAATTACAAGGCAACATCAAAACCACTTTGGAATCCTAGGATCTAGCCCTCCTAGATTTAGAGAGGGATCTCTCTATATGTGTTTTCAAAGGATATATCTTTAAGGCTTATGATATGATATTAGGCTAGTTATTAAGCACAAGGGGTTTGTTTTTTTTTTGGTTGGGGATCATTAAACGAGAAGGTCATGTGATGTGAAGAAGGAAATAAGTGGAAGGATGTTTCAGCATGGGAATAATGGCCAAAAAAAGTGCTAAACCATTGGGCTATGGAGTCATAAAATGGTTTACTTGCACAACAACTATTCAATGGTTTTCAAAGGGCAAGTCATCTATATCAAAAGATCTTTTAATTTGAGTTTGTGGTATGAAACATTAAGGAGTGAGGTGAAAGAAGCAACAAGTAAGAAAAAAAAAGGGCAGCCTATGATCAGGTAAGGACTTTTAACCTATCCTGCATTTGACATACTCTTAGGAACAGAAAACATATAATAAACAAAGGGCAATCTAAGATCAGGTAAAGAATTTTAACCTAGCCTACTTTTGACATGCACTCAAGGGAAAAACATTTAAGATAACATAAAAAGCAACCTAATATCAAGTAAGCACTTTTAACCTATCTTGCTTTTGGCGCACTCTTAAGGGAAGTCTTCAAAACATCTGTTTATGACTAAACAAGGGATAGGGATAACCATAAACTTCCTTGATTAAGTCTCTACTTAGCATGTAATGAAAAGATCATTCAAGAACAACATCTCAAGTTCTACTCAGCAAGATATGGGTTCACCCACATTCATTTACTGGCTATACTCTATTGAAATCATTCCCAAATACACATTTAGAAGAAAACATAAAGATAAATATTTATCAGTGAGAGCTAGGGTACTTTGCAGTAAATCCTACTCTATATTTTATGTTCTTTATCAGAGAATATGAACACAGTGGAAACATAAGGAGAATAACAATTACAGTGAGAATAACATCACCAATGATTTAGATCACGATCCAGTGAATCTGCTTGTGTATTTATGTGAAAAACCTGTTACATACTTTGAGTCCAATATCTTTTTACAGTCCAATGCTTTTCTTCCTAGCCTACTATATTAAAAACTACTTAGAAATTCTTACTCAATAACAGTTCAAGAAATTAACAATTTCCCAACCATTACAATGAATTTTCTGTGAATACTTATAGGTGAAAGAGGAAGAGTGCTACAGAAATGATAATAAATATGAATTAAGACAGAGTGGGAGAAGTGTTCGAATGCCCATTCTTCTTAATGGCCATTGCATTAACTGATTGTACCATTTTGGTAGTTTTTCCTATTTTTATGCATATCCGGTAGGCATGGTAATAACTCTGAAGTGTTTCCTTGAAGATAACTATGGTTGAAGTACCCCGTGTGACTTCTCGGACAAGAAAACTGTCAGTTATTTGGGTTGTGTAGCCCCATGTTTTCTTAATAACTGTTCTAATAGTTCCATAGAGGGTTTGTCAATAGGATGGCTTTTAAAGTGTCTATGGAAAGTAAAGCAGGCTGCAGGTGTCCTGTTGGTCCTTTGGAGAAATAAATACTTTAATGATCTGGCATTCGATACTTTCTTCTACTGATCTCTCTTGTTTTAGCCCCTTTAAACACTGATATTTTTCTTTAAATGTGTTTTTAAGGCTGTATTAGGCCTTCTCAGATAATATTTGGTCCTCGTCTGACTGTTGTGTACAGGTGGCTGCGCTGAAGGGTTTGATTGAAAGCCGATATCATGGAAAACATCTCCTTTTGTCCTTTTTCCTGCATTAGTTAGGCCACAGAGGATCGTCACCCTCGGCCTCTGTCAACATTCTTTGACTGTGAGATGTTTTTATGAACAACCGCCACTTAACCTACACAAAACAGTAAACCATTATAAAATCCTGCTTTTCTTGGGTTTAAATGCGAACAGAGGGCTCAACGAGGGGTCATGGAGCAGTGCAGAGGCAAGATGAATGCAGCGGGGAAGGATTTCAAGGCGCAAACCATGAAACTAGGATCACAACTGAGTTTGGCACAAAGAACAAGAAGACCGGTTTTAGGGAATAACAGAGGTGCTATTCATGCAGGGTAAAGGCAGTAAGTGGTAATGAGAAGAGGGAACACGATATGTGTCAATGGCCGACACGTATGCCTCTGAAAACTGCCCATTTCGCATTGAAAACGATCGATCAAATTTATTTTTTAAATGAATGTGACAATGGTTTAGGATCGTTCGATTTGGGGGGGGTAGATCTATGGTTGTAAGCGAGCGCAAAAATAGAAGAGATGAGAGGGAGAATCATATGGTGGGGCCAGGGTGACGTAAGCCACTTTTTCACGTAGCGGGAAGGCTTGAGGCTAGGTAAACAATATATGCCATGGGTTTATAGTGCTAAAGTGTAATAATCCATGTTTGGGTGAATATATAAATGAAAACAAAGGTAGGAGTGGGAGGGAGTGAAAACGTTTTTGGGTCGTTAGATCTAGGGAGGGGAAACAGATCAACGGTGGAGATCTCATGGAAACACAATGGGAAGGCCCCGTGTGGTCGGGTGGGACCAATAGGAATATATGGAAAATTGAAAGAAAATATGTATTGTGGGGGGACTTTGAGGTACGGAAAAATCTGTAGGCTGGGTGTCTCTGCAGTGATCTTGAGCCGTCAGATCAGGATCAAGATTGGGCGGTGGAGATTTCCTTGACAGATCGGCAATCGGCAGAGGTAAGAGTATGGGAAGGAGGGATTAGAATGTTGCGATGGTCGATGGAGAAGAGCGCAGGTGATGGAAGGAGGGTCGTCTGATCAGGACCGAGGTCGATGGTGGAGATGTGATTGGAGGATCGCATCAGTGGAGGAAGGGAATATGGAAGAGAACGTGTCGATGAGCGATGGAGCGATAGCCATCGGATATTGGGGGAAATGGATGGTTGAGATGGAATCGGGACTTCGCATCGGTGGAGAAAAAAGAGAAAGGGATGCGGAACCGATGGAAGGCCGATTTGCGATGGGGCAATCCACTGATGGGCATTGGATTTGTGAAATCGACAGTGGAGATTGATTCAGAGGTGAAACCATCACGCGGAAGGAAAAATGAATATACAAAGCAAAAAAGGGAGCGGAGCGACCTTCGATAGCGATAAAGGGGATAAAGACCTGTAGCCGACGGTCGCGAGTCCACGGTTATATGGAGGAAAGGGCTGAGAACTAAGCCTGTGGGGGCTTAAATCTGTTTATATGAAAATGATCGGATTTAAAGGTCGAAATGGTTTTTTCAAGGTTTTTTAAAGGTTCCGATAGAGTAAAGGAAGGGTTTTAAAGCCAAATAAAGGAGATTTACATGGTTTTAAAGGGAATTTTAGAGGAAGTGGAGGGATAATGAAGGGAAAAAAGGGATTTTTAATAGAAAATATGAACGGAAGAGGGCTTCAAAGCAGTTTTATTCAGGACAACAGTAGTGCTTGGTGAAGATGGATCGCTTAGAAAAATGGTCATAGCAAGGCTTCAAGAATGAGTAGTTTTTCTATGAAAATATTCTCTTGAAGGCTTAAGAACATATTTAGCCATCCTTTGCACATGTCAAAATTAAGGATGGCTAACATGAGCTCCAACTTGGGGATGGCAGCTCCTTGGAGGTGTCAAGAACCTCAGACATAATCTCCTGAATGTAGATCAATGCATGTATTTTGACAATCCTCTTTCTCCTTTGATCATACTGCTTGGAAAAGATGAGCAGTATTACATCAAATAGAATGATTCATTCTCCAAACAACTACCTACAAAACCTACTTTCCTAACATTTTTTCTTCATAAGGTGCACTTGGAATTGCAAACCTTTTACATCAACATTTTATTCTTTTGAAAGAAGGAAAAACTAATCTAAATATACCCTTATAACTTCCATGAGTCCAGATTAAACAGTTGAACTCAAAATTTCTCTACCTAACTACTATCTGTCAGGATTAAACTGTCTGACAGAATTTATTCTCTACATTCTAAAACAGAAATTGAAAACATAGTCAAACCAGAATTAAGCTGTCTGATTTTCTGTGATGGCTATGGCATAAAGAAACTAGCTGTACATAGACCTTTATTTGCAGAAAAGTAGAACAAAACTTGGAAGGCATAAGATCTGAAAATAGTGGGAGCCTTCCTTCTTTCTTTCAGCTTTGATTTTGATCTTTTTGAGCTATCTTCTTCTTCTTTACCTGGTTCAAGTTTTTAGCATGTTAGAACCATTCTTTTTGTATCTTTGGCTCAGGTTTTGATCTGATTAGAGCTATTCTTTCTTTTTGATTCTTTAGTTCATATTTTGAGCATATTAGAACCAATTCTTTCTCTATCCTAATCTAATCTACTGATAAGCCAAAATTAAGCAGTTTGGAAAATCTTCTTCACTAACCTATCAGCAGTAAATTGAAATCTATCTAGTCTTGATTAGGCTGTATGACTAAATAGCAGTGCTATGTTTTGGTAGTGGCATTTAGGCTTGCACACTTTCATATTTTTATTTCTTTTTTGGTATGGGGGTGTACCTTTCTTCTTTTCTATCTGCCCTCTATTTCTCTTTTCTATTTTTTTTTTTAATTTTTCAATTTTTTCAAAACAAAACAAATAAGTGGTATTTACAATCGAAAATGAAAGCTTTAAACAAAAGTTTCAGTAGAAATAATGTTTGAGAATCCTACCATATTTAGGGCCCCCAAACAGGTCTGTTCCATCCTTCTCTTATAGAAAAAATGCATTATGACCAATGGCAGATTGAATGATGTAAGGGCCTTGCCATAAATTTTCAAACTTGCCATGTTTTCCCTTATCTTCTCTCCTAGAATCCCATTTGAGTACACTTTGTCACCAATCTTGAAATCACTGGCATTTTTCCTCTTATCAAACAACATTTTAATATTCTCTTGTACTTTTTGTGCTCTATTATAGACGTCTTCCCTTGTTTGCTGAAGATATATGGTCTGATTTATCCTTCTCATCATGCTATCTTCCTCTAATTTTATTTCTTGGACTACCTTCATCACTATCACTCCTAAACTGGTAGGAAAAATTGCATCTTCTCCATAAACTAGCTGATAGGGAGACATTCCAATTGATTTCTTTGTTGTTAATCTATTTTCCCATAAAGTATGTATCAGCTTGTTGTGCCATGACTTATGATTTTCTTCCAGCAGCTTCTTTATTATGTTTATTAGGCTCTTATTTGAAGACTCTGCCAGCCCATTACCTTGAGGGTAATAAGTTGTGGAATGACCAAGCAAAATCTGATATATGTGGCAGAAATCAACCATCTTTTTAGAACCAAATGCAGCAGCATTGTCAGTGATAATTTTCCAAGGATAGAAAAATCTAGACAGAATATGGTCTTCAAGGAATTTTATGATAACTGAGTCTGTGGAATTCCTAGAAGGGATGGCTTCTATCCAGTTGGTGAAATATTCAGTGGCTATGAGTATCCACCTATGTTGGGCAGATGAGGGAGGATGGATTTCCCTAATGAATTCTAGGCCACACTGTTGAAAAGGAGCTTCAACAGTGATTGGTTGCAAGGGTAAGGGAAGCAGTTTTCTCTTACCTTCAAAGATTTGGCATTTGTGGCAGGCAACTATCATTTTGTGGAAATCTTGAAAGAGGGCAGGATAGTAATAGCCAACTCGAAGGATTTTATTAGTAGTGGTTTTCCAATTGAGGTGGCCTCCACATTCTCCTTCATGAAACTCATGCTTGATCCAATTTTCATCAACCTCAGGCAAAAATTTAAGCAATAAATCACTGGCATTCTTCCAATATAGACATTTATCTAAAATGCAATAATTTACAGCCTTTAACTTTAAAAATCTTGCCTTTGTTTTAGAAAAACCAGGAGGGACATTGAGATTAGTAAGCACATACAAAATACCAGCATACCAAGATGTATTGTGGAAACTATCTTCAATAAGTGGATTTTCCAACTCTTCTTGTTCATCTAATGCATCTATCATGTTTAAAAGTGCTTGCAAGTTAAATTCAGCCATTAATTGTGCCAGGCCTTGACCCTTGATGAGTTTAGTGGGTTTAATTTCCAAATCACATTCCAATATCACAGCAATCCACTTTCCTCTTTTGCCATCGGGGTCTTGTGACAAAATGTCTTTTACCACTATATTAGGCACAAATTCAATAATGTGAGAGTGTAAAATATAAAATCTGAAATCCTTCAAGGCCTTGACCAAAGAATAGGCTTGTTTTTCCATGATATTATATTTTAGAGGTGCATCTCTTAATTCCTTGCTGAAAAATGCAATTGGCTGCTCTTGTCCTTCTAGATTTTTCTGTAATAGGATAGCAGCCACAGTATGTTCTAATGAAAATGAAAATATGAGGAAGTCCTTAGTGAAATCAGGACTGATAAGGACTGTTGCTTGGGTGAGTGCATATTTGACCAGTTTAAAGGATTTCTTTGCTTCTAAGGTCCATTTAACTCCTATCTCTTTCTTTAACATATTTTTCATGTTCCTAAGGAGTTCTTCTAGGTTGGGTATGAACCTTCTTAAGAAATTAATCTTCCCAATGAAAGATTGAAGTTCTTTGATGTTTCTGGGGTGACTGATCTACAATATACCTTCAACCCTTTTTGGGTCTATTTTGATCCCTTTTTTAGATATGATATGACCAAGAAGTTTACCTTCTTGGAGACCAAACAATGTCTTCTTGGGATTTAAAGATAGCCCAAATTTTCTACATTTCTCAAAAACCTTTCTTAGATGTACTAGGTGTTCATATGTTTTGGAATAGACTGTAATGTCATCTAAATAAATCACAATAAAGTGGCCTATTTCTTCTGAGAAATCAATATCCATGGCTCTTTGAAAGGTGGCACCTACATTCATTAATCCAAAAGGCATTTTCACATACATGAAAGTGCCCCAAGGAGTAGTGAAGGTTGTTTTCAGTTGGTCTTTAGGGAGTACCAATATCTGATTATATCCTGAAAAGCCATCTAGCAAAGAAATCCTCTTGGAACCAACTACCCTTTGTAAGATGTGCTCCATTTTAGGCAAGGGATAGTTGTCCTTTAATGAGGCTCTGTTCAAGTTCCTAAAGTCAATACAGAGCCTTATTTCTCCTATTTTCTTTCTTACATCTACAAGATTAGATACCCACTCTAAGTATCTCATAGGGACAATAATTCTAGCATCATACATTTTCCTAATTTCTTTCTCAACCAGAGGTAACTGCACACGGTTTATTCTGCGTAATTTTTGCTGAAATGGTTTCTTGTTTTCTTTAAATGGTATCTTGTTCTGAATGGTCTCTATGAAATATGCCTTCAAATCCTCATAGCTCCAAGAAAATACATCAAAAATATCTTTAAACAACTCAATATATTTCAGTTTTATGTGAGCTAGCAATGTTTTAGATAATTTTATCATTTTAGGCTTGTCTTTACTACCTATGTTGCATTCCTCAATATCAAATTCAATGGGTTCTATTGCTGGTTTCTTAGCAACATCATTAAAATCAAACAAGCCTTCTAGAGGTGCTATTCCTTTGGTCAAGCCTTTGTCTTTAGATTGTAGTACCTCTATGTCTTCTTTTCCTGAGTTAATGTACTCTTCTATTCGATTTTCAAATTCTCTAGTTAGAAGATTAATTTCTGCAATGGGAGAAGGTTATTTTCAACAGGCTTCTCATCATTAAGATAGTCTTTATCATACTTTGAGTTTGAATTTGGAAATTCAAACATGTTTCCGAACTGCAGAAAGTATTCTATTTTTTTTTCTCCCTCGAAGACCTGCCAATAATTTTCATTGTCTAGGACAGATGGTCTATATTTTACTTGGACTGTGAATTGTTTGTTGTCATAGGGCCTTTGACATGAACTAGCAGCATAAGCTAAAACATTGGCAAGAATGTTTTGGTCTCTAGGGACAAAAACAAGTTAATATTTCTCAAAAATTTTCAACAGGTCCATAACATAATTCATATAGGCTCTTAGTATTGGATGTTTGGCAGTGTACTCTCCATCTATTTGTCTAATGATCAGTTCAGAATCTTCGTAAATAGCTATCCTCCTGGCTCCTAATTTCTTCAGTAAATGTAGTCCTAAGAGGAGTGCTTCATACTCTGCTATGTTATTTGTGCATTGGAAGTTTAACTTGTATGAATGGATTTCAACGTGATTGTTCCTTGTGTTGTGAAGCCACGCACCTGCTCCTGCACCAGTTCTATTACAAGACCCATCAAAACTCATAATCCAAAGAGGGCTAGTTCCGGGCTTGTTGTTGTTTTTATTACTATCCCCTTTGTCCTATGTGTTTTGACTGTCATCATGTTGTTCTATGGGTTCTGCAGCATGTTTATGTTGGTATTTTTCCTTAAATTTTTCATGGAGTTGAGGCCTTTCTTCTTGACTCTCATGTTTTGCACTCATCTGATGGATAGTGGGTGATTCATACTCTCTGTTTTTTTTTTTGTAATTTTTAGATTTTGCAAACTGTTCGAGAGCCTCTCCCTCTCTATTTCCTCCTTCTGTATTTTCTGTTATGTTGGGTGATTGCTCATCTTCCATCTCTAGTTCACCAAAGCTTTCATCATTTCAAATAATGAACAAGTATAGGTCTGTATGGATAGAATAAAGAGGGGAATTTTCTAATTTTTCTTGACTACTCACCATAAATTTCATTTGTGATTCCCTATAAAGTCTTCTAAGTTGACTGAAAATAGGGATGGTGGCATATGTCATGTCCATTTGCATGGTACCTTGAAGCTTAGCACCCCATGATTTTTAAAGAAGCATGCCATATTTGGGGGGCACATCAACCACTACCACATCCATCACCATGCATTTGGTTGGGATTTGGGTCAAGTTTACACAAAGATCTTTGATCAAGCCTAAGCATTTTATTCTACTAGAGTCAAAGGAATACCAATCTTTATATGGTATGGTTATCTCAAGGCCTAATCTCTCCATGATTACTTTAGGCACAAGGTTATGAGAAGCCCCTGAATCATGCATAGAATTGTGTAAAATCTTGTCATGGATATTCAAACTGATATAGAAAGGAGGGACCACTCCTCCTTGGAACTTTCCTTCAATTTTAGGACCAAATAAAAGGGTTGGCTTATCATCATTTAAGTTGATAGAGTCATTATTTTCTTTTATGTTCAAAGCTTTTAACACCTGAAATTTATATACATCTTGAGTGACTAACTCACTGAGGGGAACAGAGATCTTGATTTTAGAAATTTTTCTTTCCAAGTTGAAAGGGAACTGATTCTTTGAAAGGCTCAAATCTATCTTGTTAGTCACTAACTTATCAGCAAAATCAGCTTGCTAGTTTTTACTATGTACATCAATTAAAACTATTTTTACAGGGGCACTAGCTGAAGTGCTAGTACTGCTAGGGTCAACACTATGTTTGTCGGTGGTTTGAATGTCTTTACCCTTGTTTTTACCAGAACGGGCAGCTATTGTTTTGTTGTTTTCAGTAGCCTTTCTAATCACTTTTTCAGATCTATTTTTAGCAGGAGTTTCAGAGGTCTTTGTTTGGGAAGTTTCTTGGTTCTTTTTTCTCCTGAGGTCATATTGTTTATGGACCTCCATGATGGAATTCTCAAAGCCTTGCCTTTAGTCTTCAGATTCTAAACCTTCATTATCATAATATGTATATGTGGCCTGGTCATCTTCTGTGAAAAATCCAGGGTCTTCATTACTTCCTCCCAGCATGTTTATAACAGTTCCCTCAAGCTCTTCTATCATTCCCTCATCTTCATCAACTTAGTTTTCTTGAAATGGAGGTCTGATATGTTGATCATAATCTCGTTGCCTCATTTGAGGGGGGTTTTTCCTGATGTTCTGGTTCTGATTTTGAGACTGATTCCTATTCTAAGGATAGCCAACCTCTCCATCATTTTTTCTAACCTGTCCATGTTCTTGGCAAGATGGTCTAATTTTGAGTCACATGTGGAAGGTGTAGTGTCTTCCCTATATGTCAATTTCTTCTCAGACCTCATCCTAGCTCTCTTCTCAATCAAAGTTGCTTCCACACTAAGAGCTCCCTTCTGCATGTCCTCTAAAGTTAAGGGATCCCTTTCTCTTAGTTGATAGGCCATTTTGAGATCAAATCCTTCAGGGAATTTATCCAAATATGAGCCTTGTGGAGGTTTCAAATCTAGGGCTAGTGTGTTATAAACACTATTGAACCTAGTGCAATAAATTTGAACACTCTCCCCAACATTTCTCTTGAGGTTGTTGTAATCTGAAAGTATTTGGAGAGGGTTATTCCTCATTTCCCATTTGTTTATGAATATTTGATGTAAAGAAGGGAGATCATTTATACTATTAGGATTTAAACCCTTAAACCATTTGTTGGCTTCTCCTCCTAAACTTTACGCAAAGATTCTCATGTTAATGGTCTCATATTCTATTTCCATATAATCAAATGCATCATTCATCTTATCTACGTGTTGTTGAGCAGTAGTGGATTCATTTCCATTGAAATGAGGAATTTTGGATTGATATTCATTTGGTAAAGGAACCAAAGGTTATGGTAACACTAGGGGAGAATACCATGCTGCCATGATAGGATTTTGTGGGAGGAATGGAGTGGTTTGAACAATGGGGATATGGATGGAAGAAGTGTTGGGACCAGCAAGAGACTGTTGAGCATATTTTCAGTAAGAGAAACCAAAGTTATGAATGAAATGGAGATCAGGGGGTGTGGATGGAGGGGTTTCTATGCTACCAATAAGCTGGCCACTATGTTGTGGTGAACTTGGAGGCTCACAGTCTGTCTGATCTATACCACTAAGTGACTTGGTTCTTGGTAAATTCCCTGAAAAGGGTAAGTCAACTCGGGTATCTGATAGAGCGGTAAGGTCTTTAGGGACAAAATTAGCTCTATGAATGGGTCTGAAAATAGTTGGATCCCTAGATACAATACACTTCCTTAGAATTCTTTCTGGATTATCAATTATTTCAGGAGGATTTGGGTTTGGATAGGCTCTGGTATGAACTCTTCTTGAAGCTTGTATGCTAATATTCAGACCCAAAGAGAAGAAAGTTAGCCAGATATGACAATATTTAGAGGCAAACTAGTCTTAAAAAAAGGAAACTTAATCCTCAAAGTTTCCTAATCATGGGCGAGCATGATGTTTCAATGGTAGTGTGGGCTGCCCCAGTGTAGTATTTGTGAAACCAGGAGTAATCAGTAGGCCTACTGATCACCAGTGGAGTCTTTTTGTCTTTTAGGAGTTGTGGATTCGCTAGGTGGATGATTTCAAATGTTTTAAGATGAGTTGTTGTCCACCATCAGTAATTAACTACCAATCTAAGGCTGTTGTGGGTATTTTCTGAGCTCTTAAGGATATAAGAAATGTGATTCACTCAGAGTTCCCCAGCGCAGTCGCTATTATGTTGGGGTCCCTGTGATTTGGCATATTGGCATACCAAATGACAAGGCAACATCAAAACCACTTTGGAATCCTAGGATCTAGCCCTCCTGGATTCAAAGAGGGATATCTCTATATGTGTTTTCAAAGGATATATCTTTAAGGCTTATGATATGATATTAGGGTAGTTATGAAGCACAAGGGGTTTATTTATTTGTTGGTTGGAGATCATTAAACGAGAAGGTCATGTGAAGTGAAGAAGGAAATAAGTGGAAGGATGTTTCAGCATGGGAAGATAGGCGAAAAAATAGTTCTAAACCATTGGGCTATGGATTCATAAAAGGTTTTACTTGCACAACAACTATTCAAGGGTTTTAAAAGGGCAAGTCATCTATATCAGAAGATCTTTAAGTTGATTTTTTCGTATGAAACATTAAGGAGTGAGGTTAAAGAAGCAATATGTAAGAAAACAAAGGGCAACCTAAGATCAGGTAAGGACTTTTAACCTATCTTGCTTTTAACATACTCTTAGGAATAGAAAACATATAATAAACAAAGGGCAATCTAAGATTAGGTAAGGACTTTTAACCTAGCCTGATTTTGACATGAACTCAAGGGAAAAACATTTAAGATAGCATAAAAAGAAGCCTAAGATCAAGTAAGGACTTTTAACCTATCTGGCTTTTGGCACACTCTTAAGGGAAGTCTTCAAAACATCTGTTTATGACTAAACAAGGGACATGGATTGATCTGAAAATGGATTGTACTTGAATAAAGGGTGCAAGATATCCATTTCAAATAATTCTAAATGTGCTAACAACTCTGATACCAATCTGATCTGAAATGTGTGAACTAAATATTTCTTATACATAGATAGACAGTAGGGGCTTTTACTGGTTATTTCACCTTTCAAAGAAAGGATGAAACCAGAAGCTTGTGGCCCTCTTACAGGCTCTGCCTAAAGAAATATGAAGTAAACACTAAAACGATCTGGTAATGAAAGTATTTTTTTTCTAATTGCAAATTATTCATTAACCAATATTATGAGTGTACAAGCATGTTAAGGTGTACTGCAATGGAAGTAATGTGGTTTGGAATGGACCAAATACGTTTTGATAATTGTATAAGTCTTTATGTGTTAAGAGGACTTATTTAAATTTACTGTTTAATGTATCAAACTTTGGAAATAAGTAGCAAGAATTCACAGAATAATAACAAGCATCTGATAAAGCAGTTCACCCCTCTCTTGGGCTACATCCGCTGGGTCCAAAAGCCCCCAAATGGGCTTTTCCCTTCTCTATTAATGATAAAAATAAGTTTTTCACCATGAAGAAAGCCTCAATAGGCTGAAATATCTACAAAATCAAAATCAGAGTGCTGGAAACAGTAAAAATTGACTATTCATTCACCTCAACCAGATCAACATAGCCCAATACAGTTGATCATTCACCTAGCCCTGGAGGATCCACAAGAAAATCCGCTGATAAAACCTCTGATAGATTGCCCTGATGGCTCTATAACATGTTCCAAAAGCTTTAGAATTTTCTAATACCACCAAATAAAAAAAAAAACCATTTCAAAATGACTTCCCTAGCCAAATTTATGACTGAAACAAACTTTGCCCAGTTAGGGCTAGGAAAACTCCACCAAAAATTCTGGGACTGCAGTTTAACCCTCCAAAAATGGGGCAGCCACCAAAATAGGCAGAATCTGCCGAATATGCCGCTAGTGGTTGAGCGCTTAAGGATAGGGCCATGGGGGTCCATAGGACCGCACCCGTCGGCAAATGTGGTTGAATACTTTGAGTTATACGCGGCATGTATTAATGTTTTAACCATATGATATAACCATATTCAAATGTCTGTCGGGTTTCACGTGACCTTACCCATACTGTTACGCACCGATTAAGCCATGGTTCTCAGCCTTTGGTTGTATGCGGAGGGGGCTGGCCCTCTTTCGGGCCTCACCCAAACCACGTTAAACTTTATAATAAATGTTGCCACCAATACAAATAAGAACCACTTATGGCCCGCTGGTTGGGCCGCTCGATTATCACTGCCCTGACCCGGGGTCAACTCTCGCTTGTGCTGAAACAAATTTTGTAAAACCATTTCTGTTTGACCTTGGGGCCAGGTGGTGGCCTCCGGGCTGGCCATGTGGCGCCCTGTGATTGGATGCCACGGGAATATTTTGCAGAATATTTTGTGGAATATTCTCATAATATTCTGTGGAATATTCCATGGAATATTTCTAGAATATTTAGTGGAATATTTTGAGAATATTTTGTGGAATATTCCACAGAATATTCTAGAAATATTCCATGGAATATTCCACAGAATATTTCGAGAATATTCCATGGAATATTCCCAAAATATTTTGTGGAATATTCCCAAAATATTCTATGGAATATTCAATGGAATATTCCCAGAATATTTTGTGGAATACTTTTTTTTTAAATAAATTTTTTTTATAAAGTCAAACTGGCCATTTTTTCACTGAAATTAGAAAACTTCAAAGCTGAATAACTTTCTCATACACCATCGGTTTTCAATGCCGTTCATGGCTACAGGATCATTTTTCCGAGCTCTTTCCTGTCGTTTTAGTTTGGACCATTTCTGAGAAACTAATCTTTTAAGCATTTTTCCATTAAGGACTTGATCACCTGATTAGGGATAACCATAAAATTCCTTGATTAAGTCTCTACTTAGCATGCAATGAAATGATCATTCAAGAACAACATCTCAAGTTCTACTCAACAAGATATGGGTTCACCCACATTCATTTACTGTTTATACTCTATTGAAATCATTCCCAAATACACATTTAGAAGAAAACATAAAGATAAAGATTTATCAGTGAGAGCTAGGGTATTTTTCAGTAAATCCTACTCTATATTTTTTGTTCTTTATCAGAGAATATGAACATAGTGGAAACATAAGGAGAATAACAATTACAGTGAGAATAACATCACCAATGATTTAGATCAGGATCCAGTGAATCTGCTTGTGTATTGATGTGAAAAACCAATTACATACTTTGATTCCAATAGCTTTTTACAGTCAAATGCTTTTCTTCCCAGCCTACTATATTAAAAACTACTTAGAAAATCTTACTCAATAACAATTCAAGCAATTAACAATTTCCCAACCTTTACAATGAACATTCTATGAATACTTATAGGTGAAAGAGGAAGAGTGCTGCATAAATGATAATAAATATGAATTAAGACAGAGGGGGAGAAGTGTTCGAATGGCCATTCTTCTTAATGGCCATTGCATTAACTGATTGTACCATTCTGGTAGTTTTTCCTATTTTTATGCATATCTGGTAGGCATGGTAATAACTCCGAAGTGTTTCCTTGAAGATAATTGTGGCTTAAGTACCTTGTGTGACTTCTTGGATAAGAAAACTATCAGTTTTTTGGGTTGTGTAGCTCCATATTCGCTTAATAACTGTTCTGACAGTTCCACAGAGGGTTTGTCAATAGGATGGATGTCAAAATTTCTATGGAAAGTAAAGAAGGATGCAGGTGTCCTATTGGTCCTTTGGAGAAATAAATACTTTAATGATCTGGCATTCGAGACTTTCTTCTGCTGATCTGTCTTGTTTTAGCCCCTTTGAACACTAATATTTTTCTTTAAATGTGTTTTTAAGGATGTATTAGGCCTTCTCGAATCATCTTTGGTCCTCGTCTAACTGTTGTGTACAGGTGGTTACACTGGAGGGTTTGATTCAAAGCCGATATCGTGAAAAACATCTCCTTTTGTCCCTTTTCATGCGTTAGTTAGGCCACAAAGGATCGTCGCCCTTAGCCTTTGTCAACATTCTTTGACTGTGGGACGTTTTTACAAACAATCGATACTTAACCTGCACAAAATAGTAAAACCATTATAAAATCCTGCATTTCTTGGGTTTAACTACGAACAAAGGGCTCAGTGAGGGGTCATGGAGCAGTGCGAAGGTAAGATGAATGCAACGAGGAAGGATTTCATGGCACAAACCACGAAACCAGGGTCACAACTGATTTTGGCACAAAGAATAGGAAGAGTTGTTTTTGGGAATACCAAAGGTAGTATTCGCGCAGGGTAAAGGCGGTAAGTGGTAATGATCGGAGGGAACGCGATACAGGTTAATGGCTGACACGTATGCCTCTGAAAACTGCCCATTTCGCATTGAAAACGGTCAATCAAATTTATTTTTGAAATGAACGCAACAATGGTTTAGGATCATCCGATCTTAGGGGGCCAGATCTATGGTTGTAAGCGAGAGCGAAAATAGAAGAGATGAGCTGGAGAATCATATGGTGGGGCTAGGGTGACGTAAGCCACTTTGTCACGTAGCAAGAAGGCTTGAGGCTGGGTAAACAATACGCGCCATGGGTTTATAGTGTTAAAGTGTAATAATCCATGTTTGGGTGAATATATAAAGGAAAACAAAGGCGGGAGTGGGAGGAAGTGAAAATGTTTCTGGGCCACTGGATCTGGGGAGGGGAAACAGATCAACAGTGGAGATCTCACGGAAACACAATGGGAAGGCCCCGCGTGGTCAAGTGGGACTAGCAGGAATATATGGAAAATTGAAAGAAAATATGTATTGCGGGGGCACTTTGAGGTACGGACAAATCTGCAGGCTAGGTGCCTCTCCAGTGATCCTGAGCCGTTGGATCGGGATCAAGATTGAGTGGTGGATATTTCCTCAATAGATTGGCAATCGGCAGAGGTAAGAGTCCAGGAAGGAGGGATTAGAATGTTTCGATGGCCGATGGCTGATGGGGAAGAGCACAGGCAATGGAAGGAGGGTCGTAAGATCAGGATCGAGATCAACGGTGGAGATGTGATTGAAGGATTGCATCGGTGGAAGAAGGGAATGCAGAAGAGCAAGTGCCGACGAGCGATGGAGTGATGGAGTGATAGTTGTCAGATCTTGGGGGAAATGGATGGCTGAGATGGAATCAGGACTTCGCATCAGCGAAGAAAAAAGGGAAAGGGATGTGGGACTGATGGAAGGCCGATTTGCGATGGCGATCCGCCGATGGCCGTTGGATCTGCGAGATCGACGGTGGAGATTTATTCGGAGGTGAAACCATCGCGCGAAAGTAAAAATGAATATACAAAGGAAAAAAGGGAGCGGAGTGACCTCCGATAGCGAGAAAGGGGCTAAAGACCTGTAGCCAACGATCGCAGGGCCACGGTTATATGGAGGAAGGGGCTTAGAACTAAGCTCGCAGGGGCTTAAATCTGTTTATATGAAAATGAAAAGATTTAAAGGCCGAAATTTGTTTTTAAAGGTTTTTTAAAGGTTCTGATAGAGTAAAGGAAGGGTTTTAAAGCCAAATAAAGGAGATTTACATGGTTTTAAAGGGAATTTTGGAGGAAGTGGAGGGATAATGAAGGGAAAAAAAAGGGATTTTTAACAGAAAATATGAATGGAAGAGGACTTCAAAGCAATTTTCTTCAGGACAACAGTAGTACTTGGTGAAGATCGATCGCTAAGATAAATGGTCATAGCAAGGCTTTAAGAATGAGTAGTTTTTCTATGAAAATAATCTCTTCAAGTCTTAAGAACATATTTAGCCATCCTTTTCACATGTAAAAATTAAGGATGGCTAACACGTGGCGCCAGAATCGCCGCGACGAGACCTTTCCGATCATTCAAGCTGCAAACATTTTTTAACACTTTCATTTTTGAGCATTTTTGAACTATGGAGATGATCTCCTGATCACACCTCACCACTGGGAAGATTTTGGACCCCAAAATATCTCTGGAAAACTGAACATGAACATGAGGAGAATGTGTCCCCACTCTTCCAATATTAATCCACTAAAATTTCCCTGATTTCATTAATTGGATTTTTTCTTGAAACGCCAATTTTTTCCTTTATTCCATTGACCATCCGTTGCTGACTTTGACCTTGTCATGCTACACATTTTCTAAACCTGCTGAACAACAACTTAACTTTGCTATAAACATATTTTTTCTACATTGTTCTATAATAAAAGGAAACTGAAAATTACTTTCACCTTGAATCCTGTCTATATGGAAAGCTTTTTATGAATTAGCCTTGTACTTGTGTTGATACCTGACCAAGTTTCCTCACCATTGTACCATGCTTTTCTAAAACTAGCAACGATCATTTCTGAATTTTGTGCCATATTTTCTAGGCTTCTTTACCCTCTATTGGACCTTTTCACTTTCTTTCACTGACACTTTGTTTTCTGCACCAATCGACACCAAAGACGATTGCTGCAACTGCTTTTCATATTCTATCAAAGACAGCCTGCTTTCAAACACAAACAACTCATTATTTACATCATCATTTACATGAAAAGGATTATATACAACTTCACTTTTTCTAATCATCATCAATGTCAATTTTTAACTTGCATTGACGAGCCTCTTCATCTTCCCTGCATTCACTAAAGAAGAGTCTAGTTTTTTGCGATGAGCTCTCACAATAAACTCCTTGCCATCCTGGAATAAATGGTATTTATTTTCATGTCGATGGAAGATAGCTTTCTTGTGATACAATTAAGGACTTCCCAACACCATACCTGTTATGTCAAGCAAAACAACATCTATTCAACCGTGTCAATAAAATGTGTTGTTATTGGAAAGCGCCACATGACCTTCTTTGAAACCTGTAAATTTGCATCTGTATAAATCCAGACAAGAGGATATGGTTTCGGATGTGGAATGGTCTCAAGATTTAGTTTCTTGCCTAAGTATTCATAAATAAGGTTTTCTTGCGACCCACTGTTAAACAATGTGTCAACCTTGGTATGTTTGGAAATGACCCTCACATGAAAGAGTTCAATTCTCTTCTCTTCACTTGGAGATTATATGTGACAGTTAGAAATACTAGAACTGGGTTTAGTTTCATTTTATTTCCGTTTAAAGTTCTTTAGTGCCATAGCTATTATTTTTTTTTCATCTCTTGATTCTAACCCTAGCTCTTGTTCAGCTATTGCAACTGTCTTGCCTTTCTCCTTGGCTTTATCTTTGGATTTAAAACTTTCTAGTTTCAACTCTATATGAAGTTTCCAACAACAGTCCTCATCATGGCTTGTTTTAGAATAGTGTTTACAGAAAAATATCCCCTTCTCTTTTCTAGAATTTTCATTTCTCTTTTTCTTCCATTTTCCTTTAAACTCACTTTCCTCATTCCCATCTAAGTTTTGTTTTTCCCTTGCCTCTAAATGTGTGGCTTGAACACAAACCTCATCTAGGCTTGTAGGGTTAAACATGAGAATGGTATGTATAAGGTAAGTATGTAAACCTCCTATATACTTGAGTAAAGTGTCCTGGCTATGCAAATCTATTCCTGTTAAAAGAGCTCTTCTTCTAAATTCTTGGGTATAAACTTGAACATTTTGTCCTTTCAATTCTTTAAAATTTTTCCAGTCCATTATGGCTTTCTACATGTGAGGTAATGGATAAAACTGTTGTTTTATTGCAGAAATAAAATCAGCCTATGATAAGATAATGTTACCATATTTTTTTATCTCCTCCTTTTTCTTGGCTTCCCACCAAACAAGAGCTGCACCTTCCATTCTCAATGAAGCTAGCCGAATTTTGGTTTCGTCATCATGAAAATTTTGAATTCTCAAATAGACCTCTAATTTCCTAATCTAATTATCTAGCTTTTCTGCATTAAATTAAGCATCAAAATTTGGCAATTCAAACTTAACATCAAGTTTTAGAAAAGGAATTTTACCAATTTTCTTTGACTTGTAGTGTACTAAAGATGAAGTAGAGGTTGATGAAGTCGATGAAGACGAAGGTAAGGGTGATGATGTCAACATTCCACTGTCTCCATTTCCTCCATTACCCTTCTTGGATTTATCCTCATCATTATGGCCTCTTGAAGATCCCTATCCATCCTTGTGAAGTTTGGATCCTTCTCCTTCTAGTCTTTCATTCCTTTCTTGATAAAGGAATCTCACCATTTTAGTTAAGTCAAGAAATGCTTTTCTGAACACTCTTTCTTCCTCTTTGGGATCAACTTCTTCATGGATTTCTCCTTCCCTTGAAGTCATGCTTATGGCTTCTTCTTCTTTCCTTTGAGGTGAAATTGAAGGTGGAGATAATTGCACTCTTTCCCTCCTTAGCTGTGGATTACTTAAATTCTCTGCCAATTGACCTTCTCCTCTCTTAAGCTTTAGCCTAGTAAGCATGAAAACCCTTGCAAACAGTTAAACAAACTTTGCAAAATAAAAATATGGAGAGTAAAAATTTAGATCAACCTAATGATCAACCTGAGCTCTGATACCAACTTGATATGAATGGAATGTATCAGTTTTTCTGTGCTAAGTATCCAAGCAGTAATTAAAATGTGTGCATAAGGTTCTTTGAAGTTTGCAGATGAAACAAATGATTTTAACTTAGTTAAACATATTTATATGTGAGATTAAAGCATGTAATTTTCTTATAAAAAATTGTAAAGTAGTAAATAAAAAATAATTAAACATCAAATGTAATAGTACTTAGAAAATTTGATGAAGCAGTTCACGCCTCCTGGGCTACATCTATATGTCCAGCTCCCAATGGCATGTCCCTCATATATTATTTCTCAAAAATGGTATTTACATGTGAAATAAAGCCTCAAATGTTTGTTATCTATATAAAAAGAGCTTCATAATGCTTGAATTAGCTAGGAATGACTATTCATTTGCAGAAAACAGAGAATGGATGCTCAATACGCTGCAAACACCCTAGTGGCCCTCGTGGCTCCTTGACCTCTAATGAAGCTAAAAATGCACAAGATGACCTCTGATGGCTCTGAAACCTCTTCCAATGTATTTATAATGTCGAACATAGTCTTGTTAGACTCTTGTTTCACCAAAATTGGTTGAAAAATGGCTTCTCCATGCATTTGTCCAAGTGAAACATAGGAAAACTCCACTAAATGTGGAGGAACTGAAGATAATTGTAGTTAATTAGGTAAATTCCAAAAATTTGGGGTGCACCCCTCCAAACCCACTGGATGCTTATTGTTTAGCATTTAATTTCAATTCGAGGTGGTCTCATGACCCCCCGTCGGAACTGTCGGAACCCAACTCGTTGCATTAAATGTTAATCTTTCGCTAGCCACATGTCTCCGGACCTGCTGTCGTCACCGTAGTCGCCAAGTTCTAGAGCCCTAGTTCCAGCGTCGAGTCATATGGAAGGTAGTAATGTGGGGGTTGTACACAAGGGGCTGGCCCCCTTTGCCAGCAAAAAAATGTTCGACAAAGTTTAAATAGAACGCATCGACCATAAGGTTAAGAATCATCTTGCACACAGAAGGAGGTCTGGGGTTTGAAACCCATGGAATATATAATATTTTACCATAAGTTTTAACACTGGAAAATCGTACAGTAGAAGAGGACATCAATTAATGTCGAGCCCAAGAATTTATAGGAGAGGAATACATTATGGAATCAAGAAGTATTTAAAATCTCTAAGGTTTTGAGAAATCAGATTTGAACTAGTCATAAATGCTCAAATGTGCACTCGATCCTTCGAGAAGATCGCCTTTTGCACACCTTTTTTCCCGATAAGCGCGCATTCCTGGAAATGAAAAAAATTTGCTTTATGGGACCGCACCAAGCAAAGGACAATTACTCCTTATATGAAAGCTGCCTAAGGACAACCACCAGTGCCTCCTTAGACATTATGTGAGCACACAAAAGAATATTGAGCATACAATGGAATCACACCTCTCCCTTGGGTCACCATCCATCATTTACTAAGGGTGGGAAGGAGGATTTGAAGCTCACCTATATAAACCCACCAAGAGATGAAGAAATGGTGACATCGGAACCCCTCAAAACCCTTAAAAAACCTTCATTTCAGCCTAATTCCGCTCCTTTTAGACATTCAGGCTCAAGCACCTTTCGACTTGGCCCTAGCCCTTTTCATTATATAGCCTGGTCCTATGACCAAGCGCTAAGCCCCATCGGCTATTGCATATCGAAATATTCTGTTTCGCCTACCCTTTTCACCGAGGATATGCATCCTCCCCGATACAATCCTCTCGTCTGATTAACCCAGATCTAAAGCATAGGTTCACTGCAGGGGGACCCGGTCAAAGTGGCCTATACTCCCCAATCCCCCTGCACCCTTGATCTCCACCATCGATATTCTCCCGATACAATGACCAGCATTTTTTCCCTGTTTCCCATTCACCGCAGAGGCACTCGACCAAAAACCTTTTTGTTCCCCCTGGTCCCCCCGCAGTTGATCTCAGCCGTCGATATTCTCCAGATCCAATGGCCATTGACTCTCCTCCATTTCTCTGACCCCTCATCCACCTTCTCCCCCCGAAATAGATTTGGATAATTGATCTAATCGGATCCAACCATACCTTATGACCCTCTGGTCTAAACTTTCGCTACTCGATGAAGGAGATGATGTCACCTCCCGGTCCCACTTTTCCTCATCATTCGTCCTCCCATGCACCTTTACCTTTTCGTGTGCCTTGTCCACCATTGGATCTACAACCCTAGATCCAACAGTCATCGCATCGTTTCACGCCCGATCTTCCAAAGCCTCCCAATGTGCATCTTCTACACGAAATAGGTGGTTTTGAGGGGGATACGTGTCATCCTCTCGATCGTATCGCGTCCATTATGCCTGTTACCACTTACCACCTTTATCACGTGCGAATATCATTGGTGGTATTCCCAAAACCACTTATCATTATTTCTATGCCCATATTTGAATTCAAACCCTAGTTTTTCGCCCTTCCACCATGGAACCCTCCCGCAATGCATTCACCTTCTTTTGCATTGCTCCTTTGCCCATTCCTAGCCTCTGAACACAGTCTAAAGCACAAAAATGTAGGTTTTTTTTTAATTTTTTTGTTTTATGTGCAAGTTTTAAATGGCGGCCTAGAGTTTGTAGGCCCTCCCACAGCCAACTAAGTGGCTAATTGTCTCGGTATGATGATCCTTGGAGATAAACAAAATAGAGAAAGGGATCCATGGGATTTAGTTCAAAGTTTTATCGATGATTCATGACCATTGATGCAGATCGTGAAACCCTCCAGCGCACAAAGAAAGTACCTGTCAGCAAACAATAAAATTCTAGGAAGAGCAGTGAAGAGTATCATAGTTTCAGATAAAGGTTAAAGGTTACGATCCAAACCCGAGGATAAAAAGACTTAACCTGAAGTTTAAAGAATGAAGCTGAAGATGATTAAAGGACATATCAACAAAGCAAGTAACCTCGAACATGTCAACACAGAGAAGTTAATTCATCGAAATATCTAAAGCCACCTGTAGCCTTCTTTTCACCTACAAAGACACTTTGACAATTATCACACTGACAGAACATCTTTTGACTTTAAGAACAGTTATTTTAAGACACAGGAAAGCCTGAAAACCCACTCTTTTCACCTAATTTCTCCTCATGAAGTAAAGACAGAGTTATTAAACAGAGAAGCAATGCAACTCATTCCTACCTTAGGCCTTGCGTAGTTTTCAAGGCTAGGAATGCATTTACTCTGTAATTAATAACATTTTGAACCCTAAAAAGAGTTCCACCTCCTCATTCTTCTATAAATACTCTATGAGGAGCTCTTTGTTAGGGGTTGGTTGTTGGCATTCGAACTCTTTGAAGTTGTACATAGTCTGGCTGAAGATTAAGAAGAAATTGAAGTATTAGAAGATTGATGAGGTTTTGACATGTTTTGTTAATGATAAGGCTCTATCATTAGATCCCTGAGCATAAGTTGTTGGTGATGTATTCTAATATGTTAATGTTTTTTTTCCTGTTTTCCATTATGTTTCATCATTTATTACTACATTAGAGTAAAAATTTTAGGCTAATAAATGTCTCCTAGAAGCACCTTAGACCTGTTTACTCTCCGCTACTTTATGTTTTCCTCCGCTGAGGCATTATAGAGAATTATTAATTTCTCTCTTGAACCATTATGCTTTTTTATTTCAGAAATAGTTCAAACATTTGGTCTCAAGATGATTTATGGTTTTCCCTGCTTACTTGCTACCACTTGAAAACTGTTTCTGAAGTCTCCCTTTAAAGTACCATTGTTTACAGTCTACCAAAGAGGTATGTTTTGATCATGCCCTTTGTTCTTGCTGAGATAATTGTTTTGAAGGTCTTTATGATTGTAATCGGATATGTCTAGGAGTTCCCCCTTCAATGATATAGTTATTTGTGAATCTTTTATGTTTTCTAAATTCCTTGAAGGTGAAATCTTTGGATGAAATAGAGCGTTTCTTGACTTTTAGATTTCATTTGAAAAGTTTGTCTTGAAATTGTTATTTTTTGAAGTGTGGTTTGTAGAATTTATGGTTAGCCCCATCTATTGAATACCTCTTCATGTTTAGATAATGTTTTAAGTCCTTTTGTTGAGAAGTACATATAATTAAGGATTCTTAACTGCCCTTAGTTCTACTTCTCCTTCTAAATCCTTAATGTCCATTTCATTTCATCCACCAAACCCAAGATCCTCTGGCCAAGTTAGATTTTCCCTTTGATATCCCATATCCATTGATTGAGCTTGTTATAACTTCTTCTTGACTCCTTTGCCCAATGGCTCTGATATTTCCCCTTTCTATCTATGTTTCCTAGATCATTCATGTCCAACCAACCAAACCCAAACAAAAAAATTTTCACTTCAATAACTAGCCTAAAATCAAACCTTTTAAAAGCAAACAAGTCATATATTTGCAAAAAATTGAGAGATCCCTCTTTGAGACTAGGAAGGCTAGGTCTTAGTTCTCTAAATCTTGGTTTGAATGTTGCCTTGTCATTTGGTTTGCCAATCAGCCAAATCACATGACCCCAACATAATGGCGATCACAGTGGGACTTCTAAGTACATAATTGCATAAATACCTCTTAAAAAATCTTTAGACCCTCTGTAAATAAAAGAATATCCAGTGACTCTGCCACCTCATCGCCAGCACAACATTTTGGCGATCACGGTGGGACCTTTAAGTACATAATAGCCTAGCAAGCTCTTGTAGACTCACTAAGTCCTTCAATAACCATAGAAACTAAGAAAACCTCAAAAAAATTTCAGATTAGTTTCATAATAAACATTGGTGTTGGACCATATAATATTTTACCTCCAAAAGAGCTAAAAATTTCCACCTCGCGACTCCACTAGCCTCCAGTAGGCCTATTACTTTACTAGTCCTTGTAGACTCCCTTGGGAATGCATTGAGCAAACCAAATCATACTGTTGGTGGAAAAAAAAGTTAAAATCTTCCACTTGGCGACTCCATAACCTCCAAAAGACATAATTACTCCACTAGTAGAAGACTCTGAATTGATTGACAAGATGTAGTGACCTCTTTATAGTTAACAAACATGGAATAAGGTATAGATAGAGAAGCTAAACTAAACACATTATTGGACCTAATTGGAAAAATAGTGTACATTCTTGATAGGAAACTGGAGAGGCATGAGGCTGATACAGATGTTGATTATCCAGAGCAACCTATGCCTTTCTCTGATCAAACACAAACTCAACCACTACAAGACATATACAACAAACAAAATATGTATGATGAGCAAGATTACAGAGAAAACAATGAAGAATATTGTCAAGAAAGTCCTGACAGCATACCTTTATCTTATATTGTGCTGTTAAGGTAACTTTACGACCAAAATGAAAATGTAAAAAGTGAGCAGTGCTTTGAGGAAACAATAAGCTTCCTAGGAAACATAGAACCTAAAACAGAAGAAAAATAAACACATATAGGGACTCACCCTCTATGTTATAACTCATTTCAGATTTTAAGAGGAGAGTGGCATCCTGAAAATATAATAGAAACAAAACATGAGCCTCAAATTGACTATCACAGAGATCAAGAAGAGTTGTTTGAGAACGAGAATGATCAGGAAATATAAGAGAATCCTCAAATTTTTCCTGCAAGCACAAGTAAAGATCCTCTAGGAGAGGCTCAAGAAGATATCTAGCCTCAAAATTAGTCAACACAAGAGAAAGAGGACTGTTTTACTTCTGCCCAAAGCCAAATAAAAATTCCTCCTCTTTTGACAGAAGAAGAAATTGATCAAATATTAAATAAGCAGCCAGCCCTCAAAACTTCATGTGAACAAAATAGTTCTGCTCATCTACCTACTGAACTTTGTTGTCTTGAACCAGAAATAAACTTGTAGATCAGCTTAAAGAAAAACAAACTGATAACCCAATATGTTTTATTGGTGATATTGTTTATACTAATGATTTTCCAATTTTTGATCAGTCTAATGATGATGATGAGCTTCAAGCAGAAACTAATAATGCAGGGAAACCAGAAGTTGATTGGTGTCATGAATTTCACCATCATCAGCTTGAAAGCTACAATCAACCAATCCAATCCATCAGAAATAGCTTTCAAATAATTGGGAGTCAGCAATCTATCAGTTGCGATGATGAGGTTGAGAATAAAGAGGAATTTCTTGAGCAAGCTGAAGATAAGGAGCCTTCTCTTGAAAGTGTTGAGGTAATAAAAGATACCCTTGCTGAAAAATATGATGATCTCTTCACAGATTATAGTCCACTAAATTAGAGCATACTAGGACTACAAGAGGACAGCACTACAATATATGATGAGTCCTCTAGTTCATATGATAATGAAGATGAGGAAGAAGTTCTTTCTCAAAAGAATCTTAAGCTTGATCCAGTGGAGGAAAAATTAAGCCTGGTCGAAACCTATCTTCCAAATATTCATAACCAGGAATTATCTCAAGATCCCTATGCTCATTTCTTAAAGATATTTGAAGAAGGGATAAAGGTTGTTAGAAGCAATGTATTACCAAAAGCAAGAAGATTTTTTAGCACTACTGCTAAAAAACAAGGGAAATGGGAGTGGCCCTGTTTGACCAGCATGCTCAAGGATATGAGAAAAGACCAATCATGGAACCATTTACTTCATTGGCTATATTGGAAAAGGGAGTTCATAAGCTAAATATGTAAATTTTCTAGGTTAGAGTAGGTTAGATGGGAAATCAAATAAGCTCATCCTATGAGCATTTAGTTAGTTTTTGTTTTTTCTTTGAAAAAGTGTTGGAACACCTAATCCTACATGGGTAGGTGTGGAATGCGAAAAGTCACAATGGAGTCCAAGTGACCTTGGAATATGAAACCAAGAGTCACACCATTGTACTATAAATGTACATCTTTGTATAATGGAAAATATGAAAGCCTCACGTTTATCCTTCATTGTGTTGAGTCTCTTGTGTGTGTGTGTTTATTATCCTCATACACCATGTGTGTGCTTTAACATGGTGTTTAACATGGTATCAGAGCAGGCGATTGTTGGCCCTGCTCCAAATTGAGAGAGCCATTTGTGTTTATGGCCTGTGCATATATGCAAAAATTGTTGGCATTTTTGCAGCATTTGGAGAGTTTTTGTAGCAGTGATTTTGCAGCATTCAGAAATTTTATCTTGGAGAAGAGAAGCATTCAAAATCCGTGGCAACACTCAGAAATTGAGAGAAACACTACACATCTGAAGCACTCAGAGATTTCTGTAGCATTCTTCTTGCCGCATTCAGAAATTGGCAGCATTCAGGCATTGGCTTTGAAGAAAGGCAACACTGCCCATATGAAGGTTTTCATTCTAATTTTTCTCTGCAATTTCTGCTTATTAAAATCTGCAATTTGAAGCGCTGCTGGATACTATTTATATTGGGTTTCTGAAGAAGTTTCTGGGTTTTTACTGCTGAAACTTTCTGGTTTTTAATGGAAAAGAAATCTGAGTTTTTCTGCTGAAAAATTCTTCATATCTGCATTTTCTGCTGCTATATGGCCCTTTGCAATTTTTTGAAGAAAAGTTCTTGGTTTTTGAAGTAAAAAATTCTGAATTTTCTCTGCAATTTCTGAAAGTTATTCTGCTGAAAAATTACAAACTGATGTACATTTGTAAAATTCCTGCAAGAAGAAAAATTTCTGCTCCTCCTCCTTGTTGTTTAAACAAAAAAAAAAAAAAAAAAAAATTGCACTCAACACTCACCTCTGCAATACATTCCCATCACTACATATCTCACCTCACTCCCATACTCAATCCTCCCTCTCCACTACACTCTGCAAACAACAACAACTCCTCACTACACCCCTCGGCCTTCTACCTTAGGACTCCCTCACCTGCAACCTTATCACTCGGTCACCCCCCTCTTTCAACTTCATAATACACTCCCCTACACATACTCTCACCCATCTCACAGCACTCAACCCATTCCCATAACCTAAAACTCTACGCTCCCTCCCTCTCAACGTCGTCTCCTCCCCTACCCCTTACGCTCTAACCTACCCACTCTTATCCTTCCCCAACGTGCCTCCATTCCCCTTATCACTCCATTCCACCACTCCCAATTCGATTTTAATTCCCTCTATCCATTAATAAAACCCCTTGCATATAATACCACTCCCTTTTTTTAAATTCATTTTTTTATGTTTTTAAATTTTTTAATATTTCCCCTTCCCTTTTTAAATCTTTAAAATCCCTTTTAAATTAATTCCCTTCCTTTTAATTAATCCATTTTTTAGATTAATCCCCCTTCCCTTTTAAATTAAATCTTCTCCCACCTTTTTTAATTTCCCCCTCCCCTTTTAAATTCTCTCCATTATTAATTAACTTCCTTTTAATTAATTTATTTTTTAATTAATTTTTAATTAATTAAAAAAAAACAGCAGAGAGAGAGAGGAAGAGAGAGAAAATGAACAGCAGAAATGAAGAGAAAATGGACTGAGTACATATAGAGAAAATTGCATATTTACATTTTATGATTTGTGGCATATACAAGAGGGTGATTTTCTGAAGAAATTGACATTTGAAGACAAGTTTTCCATCATTGAAAATAGCTATTTGAAGAAGAAAATTCAGCTGCCATAAAAATATTCTTGCACAAGTGTTTTCAGCTACACATTTACAAATATTTTGCATAGATATGTATTGAGCTGACATTGTATTTTGAGTATCTTCTTCATAGTTGCAATCAATACTTGAGTTGTTGGATTGTTGATTTCCCTCCATCATTTGAGGAGCAGATTTTGTACTTTGAGAATTCTTTGGAGTCATTTGTATTTGTTGTTGAATCACATTATAAACAGGTGCATTTTCGGTTGAAGCCGACACCCTTTCATTTTTTGAGCCTAAGTTGTTGAAATGGCTAAAATCAATGAGGCATTAGAGTTTTTGAATAACCTCATTCATTAAAATGTTCATGATGTGATAAAAATGAGCAAGGATGCTCTTTGTAATATTCAGATTTGTTTACAAGATGCATAAGTTTTTGCAGTTGGAATCTCAGCTTCAGCAAGATGAACTTCAGTAAAAGAGTCACCATTCTGAACCTGTTTCTATTTAGAACATTGTGAAGGACTCTCATCAGAAGAAAGAAGATAAAGTTGCAGATGATTCCCATTCATTGCCTTGTACTAGAGCAGATGTACATGCAGATGCAACAGTTCAACCTGCACTTCCTAAGCCCATCATCAGACCTTGGGAAGAGCTTGTTCACAACAAGCACTGAACTGGTCTTGGATATGAAAAGGATGTGTCCTTTCATATTCCAGACTACACAAATCCCATCATATTTTAGAGTGTCAGATTCATGTATGACAGTTCACCAGTAGCTGTTCAAGATCCTGTTCCACAACAACAATAGATTGAGAAATTCCAACACTGTGATCGAGTTGGCCATATGAAAGATCATTGTTTTGAACTTCATCCATGCAAGCACTGTGGTCGACACACCCATTCTTCACACATATGCTTCAGACACAAGCCTCCTGCAAGAACCAAGATTCATCTTGGATGGATCGCTTCTTGGCAATGGGCATCAGCAGCCAAGAAGATGTTTACGACACATGTTAGAACTTGTTCACGGATATTTAGCAAACTTGTAGTTGAGTTTTCGCCATCATCTCACCTTGTCCCTGATAGGGGGAAAATGGTGGTCATGTACAAGCTTCGACGACAGATCAAGCGAGCCTGATCCACAATCTCTCATTCCATTTTCAGAGTTGTAGCCAACATTTCAAGCGAGCCTGAGCCACAATTCGTCATTCCGGATTCAGAGATGTAGCCAGAGACATGGATTCCCATGAGCATGCCTTCGGTTGGTGGACAACCTTAAACCATCATCTTTGGTTGGTGGATAACCTAAAACCACCACAGGTAGTAGACCTCCCTTCTTTTAGGTCTAAGGTCTCCCTTTCATATATGAGGAACACTTCCTCTAGTAAAAGCCTTTAGCTTCTTGCCAGCTTTGGTTGAGTTCCAGGAAATGCTTCAAGAATTCCAGAGTTGTTGGTAATCCTAAAACCATCACAGGTAGTAGACATCCCTTCTTTTAGGTTGAAGGTCTCCCTTTTTTATGAGGGACAATTCCTCTAGCAGAAGCTTTCAGCTTCTTGCCAGTTTTGGAAGACTTCTAGGAACTGCAACAAGTTTTGCGTTCCAGTGTTGGTGGTCATCCTTAAACCACCTCTTTTTTCCAACATTTCAGAGAGTTGATTCAGCCCATGCTGCTATGTATACTTTGCAGATTTGTATTACAACTCTTTTCTTGGACTCATACATACCCCTTCGGATTAGGGGGGGATGTTGGAACACCTAATAAAACATGGGTAGGTGTGGAATGCGAAAAGTCACAATGGAGTCCAAGTGACCTTGGAATATGAAACCAAGAGTCACACCATTGTACTATAAATGTACATCTTTGTATAATGGAAAATAAGAAAGCCTCACGCTTATCCTTCATTGTGTTGAGTCTCTTGTGTGTGTGTGTTTATTCTCCTCATGCACCATGTGTGTGCTTTAACATGGTGTTTAACAAAAAGAATGAAAAATAGAAAAATAAAAAGAGGGCAGATGAAAAGAAGAAAGGTACATCCCCATACCAAAAAGAGAAAAATATGAAAGTGTGCAAGCCTAAATGCCACTACTTGAAAGAGCACTGCTATTTAGTCATACAACCTAATCATGACTAGATAGATTTCAATTTGTTGCTGATAGGTTAGTGAAAAATATTTTCCAAACAATTTAATCTTGGATTATCAGAAGACTAGATTACAATAGAAAAACAGAGGTTCAAACAAGCTCAAATCCTGAACCTATAAGTTTGATGAAGAATGGCTCAGATCAGATCAAAACCTGAGCCAAAGATACAAAGAAGACTAGTTCTAACATGCTGAAAACTTGAACTAGGTAAAGAAAAATAAGACAGCTCTAAAAAGATCAAAACCAGAGCTGAAAGAAAGAAAGAAGGATGATTGTAATATTTAGATCTTAAGCCTTCACAATTTTGTTTCACTTTTTTGAAAATAAAAGTCTATGTGCAACTGGTTCCTTATGCCATAGACACTACAACAAATCAGATTGTTTAATCCTGGTTTGTTTGTGTTTAAATTTTTATTTTAGAATGTAGAGAATGCAGATCTTTCAAACAACTTAATCTTGACATATAGTAGATTAGGTAGAGAAGCTTTAGAGTCTAACTATTTAATCTGGACTCTTGGAAGAAATAAGGGTAGCATTAGATAGTTTTATCTTTTTGTTTTAAAAAATAATATGTAAAAGAGATGCCAGTCTAAGTGCACTCAAGAGAAGAAAAAATGCTAGGACAAGTAGTTATTGGGTAGGTAGAGATGTGGTTTAAAGAAATTTCATGTTGCAGTTTATTTGAAGAATTATCAAAATGCACAGAACTTAAGCAAGAAAACAAAGAGATTGTGCCCAATGGATTAAGACATTGGTCTGCTAAAAGCCAGAGATTGATAAACTGAGGTTCTAGACACCTAAAGAGCAAGTTGTCCTCCACAAGTGGAGCCACTGTTAGCCATGTATAATTTTTGTTATACCTAATGATGGCTAGAACCAGTTTGCAGCCTTCAAGAAACAATTTCAAGCTAATATTTCAGTTCTTGAAGCCTGGTTATTCTCTTTGTCCAAAGAAACCTACCTTCAATGATGCTTTCACTTCAAAATCTTCAAAAGAAGCCTTGGTGATTTAAAAAGACTATCTTAAGCCTCCATCTCCACCATTGCCACTTTTTTCCTTATATGAACTTCATTTACCCTTCATTCCCCATCAAATACCCTTTAACCCTGATGAAATCCCTTTATTCTGGTTTAAAACCCTTCTTTTACCCCATCAGAACCCCTCAAAACCCTTAAAAAACCTTCATTTCAGCCTAATTCTGCTCCTTCTAGACATTCAGGCTCAAGCACCTTTCAGCTTGGCCCTAGCCCCTTTTAATCATATAGCCTGGTCCTATGACCAAGCGCTAAGACCCATCGGCTATCGCATATCGCAATCTTTCGTTTCGCCTACCCTTTTCGCTGCCGCTATGCATCCTACCCGATACAATCCTCTCGTCTGATTAACCCAGATGTATGGCGCAAGTTCAATGTGGAGGCACCTGATCAAAGTGCCCTGTACTCCCTATTGCCCCTGCACCCTCGATCTCCATCGTCGATCTTCTCTTGATCCAACGACCAGCATTTTTTCCCCGTTTCCCATTCACCGCGGAGGAACTCAACTAAAAACCTTTTCGTTCCCCCCGGTCCCCCCGTAGTTGATCAGAGCCGTCGATCTTTTCCAGATCTGACGACCATCGGATCTCCTCCATTTCCTCAACCCCTCATCCACCTTCTCCCCGCGGAATAGATTTGGACTGTTGATCTAATCGGATCTAACAGCTCCCGCTCAACCATACCTTATCACCCTCTGGTCTAAACTTCTGCTACCCAACGAAGGAGCTAATGTCACCTCTAGGTCCCACCTATCCTCACCGCTCATCCTCCCATGCACCTTTACCTTTTCGCACACCCTATCCACCGTTGGATCTACAACCCCAGATCCAACAGTCATCGCATCGTTTCGCGCCCGATCTCCCAAAGCCTCCCAATGTGCATCTTCTACGCGAAATAGGTGGTTTTGAGGGGGATACGTGTCATCCTCTCGATCATATCGTTTCCATTGTGCCTGTTACCACTTACCACCTTTATCACATGAGAATACCATTGGTGGTATTCCCAAAACCTCTTATCATTATTTCTACGCCCATATTTGAATTCAAACCCTGATATTTTTTACCTTCTGCCATGGAACTCTCCCACGATGCATTCACCTTCTTACGCACTTCTCCTCAACCCATTCCTAGCCTCTGAACATAGTCTAAACCACAAAAATGTAGGTTTTGTTTTAATGTTTTTGTTTTATGTGCAGGTTTTAAATGGCTACCTGAAGTTTGTAGGCCCTCCCACTGCCAACTAAGTGGCTAATTGTATCGGGATGACGATCCTTGGAGATAAAACAAACAGAGAAAGGGATCCATGGGATTTAGGTCAGAGTTTGATCGATGATTCATCACCATTGATGTAGATCATCAAACCCTCCAACACACAAAGAAAGTACATGTCAGCAAGCAATAAAAGTTTATGAAGAACAATGAAGAGTATCAGAGTTTTAGATAAAGGTTAAAGGTTACAGTCCAAACCCGAGGATCAAAAGACTTAACCTGCAGTTCAAAGAATGAAGCTAAAGATGATTAAAGGACAGATCAACAAGGCAAGAAACCTCAAACACGTCAACACAGAGAAACTAATTCATCGAAATATCTGAAGCCACTTGTAGCCTGCTTTTCACCTACAAAGACACTTTGACAGTTATCACACTGACAGAACATATTTTGACTGTCAGAACAGTTATTTTAAGACAACAGAAAGCCTGAAAACCCACTCTTTTCACCTAATTTATCCTCAGGAAGTAAATACATAGTTATTAAATAGAGAAGTAGTGCAACTCCTTCCTACCTTAGGCCTTGCATAGTTTTCAAGGCTAGGAATGCATTTACTCTATAATTAATAACATTTTGAACCCTAAAAAGAGTTCCACCTTCTCATTCTTCTATAAATACTCTATGAGGAGCTCTTTGTTAGGGGTTGGTTGTTGGCATTCGAACTCTTTGAAGTTGTACATAGTTTGTCTGAAGATTAAGAAGAAATTGAAGTATTGGAAAATTGATGAGGTTTTGACATGTTTTTTTAATGAGAAGGCTCTATCATTGGATCCCTGAGCATGGCTGTTGGTCATGTATTCTAATCTGTTAATGTTTTTCTCCTATTTTCCATTATGTTTCATCATTTCTTACTACAGTAGAGTAAAAATTTTAGGCTAAGAAATGTCTCCTAGAAGCACCTTAGACCTGTTTTATGTTTTCCTCTACTGAGGCATTCTAGAGAATTATTAATTGCTCTCTTGAACCCTTATGCTTGTTTATTTCAGAAATAGTTCAAAAATTTGGTCTCAAGATGATTTATGGTTTTCCTTGCTTACTTTCTACCACTTGAAAATTGTTTCTCAAGTCTCCCTTTAAAGTACCATTGTTTACAGTCTGCCAAAGAGGTCTGTTTTGATCATACCCTTTGTTCTTGCTGAGATAATTGTTTTGAAGGTCTTTATAATTGTAATTAGAGATGTCTAGGAGTTCTCTCTTCAATGATACAGTTATTTGTGAATATTTTATGTTTTCTAACTTCCTTGAAGGTGAAATCTTTGGATGAAATAGAGCATTCCCCGACTCCTAGATTTGATTTGAAAAGTTTGTCCTGAAATTGTTATTTTTTGAAGTGTGGTTTGTAGAATTTATGGTTAGACCTATCTATTGAAGGCCTCCTCATGTTAGGATAATGTTTTAGGTCCATTTTTTGAGAAGTACATATAATTAAGGATTCTTAACTGCCCTTAGTTCTACTTCTCCTTCTAAATCCTTAATGTCCATTTCATTTCATCCACCAAACCCAAGATCCTCTGGCCAAGTTAGATTTGCCCTTTGATATCCAATATCCATTGATTGAGCTTGTTATAACTTCTTCTTGACTCCTTTGCCCAATGGCTCTGATATTTCCCCTTTCTATCTATGTTTCCTAGATCATTCACGTCCAACCAACCAAACCCAAACAAACAAATTTGCACTTCGATAACTAGCCTAAAATCAAACCTTTTACAAGAAAACAAGTCATATATTTGAAAACAGTTGAGAGATCCCTCTCTGAGACTAGGAAGGCTAGGTCCTAGAGCTCTAAATCTTGGTTTGAATGTTTCCTTGTCATTTAGTTTTCCAATCATCCAAATCATAGGACCCCAACATCTGGAGCTAAAGAGGACTCAATAGTTGGCCACCCAACATCTTAGTCCACCACAGCAGAGAGAGAGAGAGAGAGAGAGAGAGAGAGAGACTATATCAGAGGTAGAGCTTGGAAGGCAACACCCTTGCATCAGGACCTAGAGCCATTGCCTAGGGGCCCTTTGGCAAGTGGGTAAAATTTCTTCTCCATTTCGAACGTTTAATAAGAAGAGGCCATCGAGCCATCGTTTGCATTATTATCATTTGGAACTCTCTATATAGCTTTTGTATATTTTGTTTTTAGTTTTATTTTAACCAGAGCATAATTCAGCATACTATTTCCATTAAGTTTTATGCTTTTGAGCTCCCCCACTTTCTACCTGTTACCAATAGTTTAGAGAGTAGACCACACTCTCTAAGCTGGTGTGATTTCGTATACCTGTGTGAGTAATCCACAACAAAAATAAGCCTTTGACCTTGGCCTGGGGCCACGTGGTAGCCTCCAGGTAGGCCACATGGCACCCACTGATAGGCCCTCTAAACCTTATAAAAATATATTTTTTGTATAACATTGTTTTTTACAAAATTTTCCACATAAGGTCAAACTGAGTCAAAGGTCCAGTTTTTGAAGTTTCCTGGGAATTTCAAACCTCCATAGCTTCTACATACAACCTTAATTTTTCAAACCATTCATGGCTCCAGAATCATAACGACGCAACCTTTCCAGTTTCTCAGGTTGACAATTTTTTTGAACACTTTCATTTTTTAGCATTTTTGAACTATGGAGATGATCTCCTAATCACACCTCCCCATTGGGAAGCTTTTGGACCCAAAAATATCTCTAGACTATTGAACATGAATATGAGGAGACTGTGTCCCCACTCTTCCAATCTTAATCCACTGGAATTTCCCTGATTTCATTAATTGGAGCTTTTATTGAAATGACAATTTTTTCCTTGATTCCATTGACGAACCATTGCTGACACTGACCTTGTCATGCTGCACATTTTCGAAACTTGCAAAAAGAAAATTAACTTTGTAGTAAACATATTGTTTCTACATTGGTCTATAATCAAAGGAAACTAAAAATTACTTTCGCCTTGCATCCTGTCTTATGGAATTTTTTTTTTGAATTAGCCTTGTACTTGTTTCTATTCCTGACCAAGTTTCCCTGCCATTGTACCATGCCTTTCTGAAACCAGAAATGATCATTTCTACACTTTGTGCCATCTTTTCTAGGTTGCTTTACCCTCTCTTGGAAATTTTCACCTTCTTGCACTGACACTTTGTTTTCTGCATCAATCGACACCAAAGATGATTGCTGCAACTTCTTGTCATCTTCTTTCAAAGACAACCTACTTTCAAATTGAAACAACTCATAATTTACATCAGAATTTACATGAAAAGGATTATTAAAACTTTGCTTTGTTTAATCATCATCAATGTCAATTTTTGACTTGCATTGACGAGCCTCTTCATCTGCCCTGCATTCACTAAAGAAGAGTCTAGTTTTTTGCGATGAGCTCTCAAAATAAACTCCTTTCCATCCTTGAATAAACAATATTTGTTCTCATGGCGTTGGAAGATAGATTATTTTCATACAAGTAAGGACTGCCCAACACCATACCTATTATATCAAATGGAAAAACACCTAATTCAACCATGTAAATAAAATGAGTTGTTATTGCAAAGTGCAACATGCACTTATTTGAAACCTGTAAATTTGCATCCTTACAAATCCAACCAAGAGGATATGGTTTTGGATGTGGAATGGTCTCAAGATTTAGTTTCTTGACTAAGTCTTCAGAAGCAAGGTTTGCTTGCAACCCACTCCCAAACAATGTGTCAACCTTGGTATGTTTGGAAATGACCCTCACATGAAATAGTTCAATTCTCTTCTCTTCACTTGGAGTTTCTATGTGACAGTTAGAAATACTATAACAGAGTCTAGTTTCATTCTCTTTCCCCTTAAATTTATTTAGTGCCATAGCTGTGATTTTTTTTCCATCTCTTGTTTCTGACCCTAGGTCTTGTTCAGCTATTACAACTATCTTGCCTTTCTCCTTGGCTTTATCTTTGGCTTTAAAACTTTCTAGTTTCAACTCTAGATGAAGTTTCCAACAATGGTCCTCATCATGGCTTGTTTTAGAACAGTGTTTGCAGAATATTTTTCGCTTCTCTTTTCTATAATTTGCATTTCTCTTTTACTTCCATTTTCCTTTAAACTCACTTTCCTCATTCCCATCTAAGTTTTGTTTTCCCCTTGCCTCTAAATGTGTGGCTTGAACATAAACCTCATCTAGGCTTGTAGGGTTAAACATGAGACTGGTATGTATTAGGTAAGTATGTAAACCTCCTATATACTTGAGTAAAGTGTCTTGGCTATGAAAATATATTCCTAGTAAAAGAGCTCTTATCCTAAATTCTTGGGTATAAACTTGAACTTTTTGTCCTTTCAATTGTTTAAAATTTTTCTAGTCCATTATGGCTTTCTGCATGTGAGCTAATGGATAAAACTATTCTTTTATTGCAGAAATGAAATGAGCCCATGATAATATAATCTTACCATATTTTTTTATCTCCTCCTTTTTCTTGGCTTCCCACCAAACAAGAGTTGCGCCTTCCATTCTCAATGATGCTAGCTGAATTTTGGTTTTGTCATCATGAAAAATTTTGAATTCTCAAATAGACCTCTAATTGCCTAATCCAATTATCTATCTTTTATGCATTAACTTCACCATCAAAATTTGGCAATTCAAGCTTAACATAAATTTTTAGAAAATGAATTTTACTAGTGTTCTTGGACTTGTGGTGTACTGAAGATGAAATAGAGGTTGATGAAGTCGATGAAGATGAATATGAGGGTGATGATGTCGACTTTCCACTGTCTCCATTTCCTCCATTACCCTTCTTGGATTAATCCTCATCATTATGGCCTCCTAAATATCCCTATCCTTCCTTGTGAAGTTTGGATCCTTCTCCTTCTAGTGTTTCATTCCTTTCTTGATAAAGGGCTCTCACTATTTCAGTTAAGTCAAGAAATGATTTTCTGAACACTCTTTCTTCCTCTTTTGGATCAACTTCTTCATGGATTTCTCCTTCCCTTGAAGTCATGCTTATGGCTTCTTCTGCCTCTCTTTGAGGTGAAATTGAAGGTGGAGATAAAGGCACTCTTGCCCTCCTTAGCTATGGATTACTTAAAGTCTCTTCCAATTGAAATTCTCCTCTCTTAAGCTTTAGCATAGTAAGCATGAAAACCCTTGAAAACAGTTAAACAAACTTTGCACAATAACAATACAGGGAGTAAAACTCTAGCTCAACATAATTCTCAACCCAAGCTTTGATACCAACTTGATCTGAATGGAATGTATTAGTTTTGTTGTGTTGAGTATCCAAACAGTAATTAAAATGTGTGCATAAGGTTCTTTGAAGTTTGTAGGTGAAATAAATGATTTTAACTTAGTTAAACATATTTCCATGCGAGGTTAAAGCATGTAAATTTCTTATAAAGCATTGTAAAATAGTTAATGACGTAGAATTAAACATCACATGTAACAGTACTCAGTAAATTTGATGAAGCAGTTCACCTCTCCTGGGCTACATCTGTTAGTCTAGCTCCCAATGGCATGCCCCTCATATATTATTGGTAAAAAATGGTAAGTACATGTGAAGTAAAGCCTCAAATGTCTATTATCTCTTTAAAACTAGCTTCATAATGCTTGAATTAGCTATGAATGACTATTCATTTTCATAAAGAAGGGAATGGATGCTCAATACACTAAAAACACCCTAGTGGCCCTCATGGCTCCTTGACCTCTCCTGAAGCTAAACCTACACAAAATAACCTCTGATGGCTCTGAAACCTCTATCAACATGTTTATAATGTTTAAATTAGTCTTGGTAGACTCTTGTTTCACCAAAATTGGTCACAAAATGGCTTCTCCATGCATTTTTCCTAGTGACACCTAGGAAAACTCCACTAAATGTGGAGGAACTGAAGATAACTGTAGTTAATTAGGTAAATTCCCCAAATTTGGGGTGTGCTCCTCCAAACCCACTAGATGGTTAGTAGTTAGCATTTAATTTCAATTCAGGGTGGTCACATGACCCCCCACTGGAACTGTCGGAACCCAACCCGTTGCATTAAATGTTAAGCTTGCACTGGCCACATGGCTCTGGACCTGTCGTTGTCACCGTAGCCGCTAGGTTATAGAGCCCTAGTTCCAGCATCAATTCATATGGAAGGTTGTAATGTGGGGGCTAGCCACAAGGGACTGGACCACTTTTCCGCCAACACAAAGTTCAAAATTTTTTAAATAGAACACGTCGACCATAAGGTTAAGAATCACTTGTAGCTCGGGTTGTCGGGCCTTCTTACATGCAAAGGGAGGTTTGGGGTTTGAAACACATGGACTATATAAAATTTTACCATATTCCTTCTGTTATCACCCTAGTAATTCTTAGGTCATGGGATTTTGATTTATAGTTAAAGAAAAATAGGGGTAACCAAGAACCTCTTTTGAAATCTAGGATCTAGCCTTCCTAAATTCCGGAGAGGGATCTCTCCTCAAGTTTTAGCTTGATTTTGTGATAAGATTTTAGGCTAGGTATGATTAGACAATTAGTTTGTTTTGAATGTTTGGTGGGAATAAAGGGTACTTCAAGGTAAATCACAGAGGGATCTACGAGACCATTGGGCTATGGAGTCAACTTCTTGGCAAGCAAAGCTAGGAAATAAGGTCAAAAGAGCGAATGTACTAAGGGCAGGGTGGATGACCTTCAAAGGGTTTGGAATAGGATTTTTTGGTGAAAGGGGTGAAATATGAAGAAAAGGGAAATTAAGAATCCTTAAGTTACAGAAATGAAGATGAAAGAAAGGGGATCAAATAGGAACTAGGAGCATTTAAGAATTCTTAAGTCCGGTTATCAGTAGAAAACATATCAATGAATAACTAGTAAAAAACAAGGAGATTTTTAACACTAATCCTATTTAAGCTTTCCTAGTTAATCATTAAAGACAGAAAACATTAAAATATATGTATGGAACTTTGAAAGATAAACAGTGAAAACAGGAAAATACTTGACTTATCTGATCAGCACAAGAATCCTGAGTTATGATGTCTGTTTGATTTAGTTCTAGTCTGCTGCTTTACAAATCGACTCACACAAACTCCAATGTATTCAGCAAAAATGTCTATAGTATTCTTGAAAAATTTTATTCCACACTCAATACTTCAAAAAGAGAAGTATTTATACAAAAATTATTACAAAATATCTTAGAGACATGTAGGAATATCTCTAGGAAAAAATAAAGTTTATTACATAGAAAGAGGGACAACTGCAAAACAAACTAGCAAGTTGTCCTCTTATCAATAAAAAATAGGACTAATTATCTTAACTTGTTGCTGGGTTGTAGCTGTTGAAATGCTTGTTGGAATTTTTGGAAAAATATCTTTTGAAGATAACTTGAAAGACACTCTTTCCATTTCACATCCTCTAACCTGTGCTTTGTCACTGATACTCTTTACACTGTTTCTTTACTGCTTCACTGTTGTAAAATAAATAATAATCTGTAGTAAAAAGGCATTTTGACTGATACTCCTTGACTCTATTTCTTACCCTAATACACTTTGGTTGCAAACCTTTATATCAAATCAGTAAATTCCTACCATTTTTCTGCACTGGAAATTCTCATACTCTTCAATTTCCTGTAACTTTCATCTACCTTTGTATACTTAGCAAAATTGGGCTTAACAATGAAAATAAGTTTGATCTCATTTTGTAGAAAGAACAAGTTCTCAAAATATTCCAAAAATAACTTTACCAGTTGGAGACCCTTGTGGTAAAGGTTTGCTGACCTGATCTTTGGCATAAGCCCTGATTTTGTTGTCATAATCCTTCTGTGCCATTAACTTTTCATTCAAAGAATGAATGTCTGGAAGGCCTGCTTGTGTTAGTACTGTGTATTTGGCCCAAAATCTTGTGATTTCCAAGTTCATGTCTTTACATTTTCCCTCCAAATTATTCATCATATTTCTCTTATTCAGGAATTTCTTGATTTGTAGTATGCTTTCAGTTCTATCCTGAATTTTTAGCTCTTCAAGCTCTTCTCTATGTTTTCTATTCAGAAATGTAATAAGCTTCAAGGCTTGAGCAGGTTTGTCAGCCAGTTCTTCTTTTGTCTTCTGAATTTCTATTTGTGCTTCTTTGAGTAACTCTTTTTGTTCATAAATAATTTGGATTGAGGGCCATTGTAAATGTATGCCTTGAATGATGTTGTTCCAAAGATAATTCTTGATATAAGATACCTATTTAGTGAGATTAGCCTATTTTTCTAGAATCTTTACCTATTCCTGCAATCTATTGGCTCTCTGCTCATGTCCTTTGGATGTAATTAATGCATCTCTATTTGATGTTTCAAGATTTCGGATAGTACCTTTCAAATTGATTATCTCTTTATCTTTTAAGGGCATGTCTTCCATAGCCTTGACTATTGCAGTTGTTTCACCTGCTTGATTTACCTATGATGTAGATGATGAAGTGGCGGAGATATCTTTAGAAGTAATTGACATTGTAGTTGCCAATACTCCTTTCAGTGCCAAATGTTCTGCCAATGTAGAGGGAACAACTGTACTTACAGTTGGAATAACTGTGGGAATGGAGAATTCATGAGCTTTCTTCAATGTTTCATTTTCTTGCATTAGAGATTCTATTTGATTTTCCATCTCTTTAATCTGAGCTGTCATCTTCAAAACTAGCTACATAGTTTCATGTTTTTCTGTCTTTTCTTGAAGAATTTCTTTTGTCTGAGGGTGCTCACTCTGTGGCAATTTGAGTTGCTTTCTCAAGGAAAAAATATCCTCATTCTTCTGCCTTATCAATTTCTTAGCAACTTCAGTATTGGAGGGATCTACTCCAGTTTCTATCACCAAATATTCTAAGGACTTGATCCTCAAATCCTTAGCATGTAGAGATGCTTTATCTAATTTCATTTGAGTTCACAAGTTATATACACTCTTTTGAAGCATGGTAGCACTCATGGTTTTGCTTAATACCTTTGAATACATCATCTCTGAAGCACTTCTATGGAACTCTATCTGATCTAGTTCATATATAGTATCAACATTCACTTAAAACTTTGTTTTCCTATAGTCTGTGGCTGACTTTGGATCTGTTACTACTGGTTGGAGAAAATACATAATCATTTTATCTCCTATTTTTTCCTTCAGAAGTTTAGAATAAACTTCATTCTTGATTTCCTCATTCTTTTCCCTGATATGCTTGAACCTTTTTTGAATATCAGAATCAATTTCTTTTGTTGTTTTAGAGGAAGAGGGAGGTTATGTATTTATTTTTTCTTCAACCATTTCTTTGCCTTTTCACTGTGCTTGCACCTGTTCATTCTAAATCTCCCTGAGTGTTTCATTAACAATCATTGTGGCCTCATCATCTGTTTGCTGATCATTATTATCATCTACATCTATGACTCTTTCTTCTAGAGTAGTCATTCTGGCCTTCTTGTTGTAGACTGTTTTAAATTTATTTTCAATAATTGTCTCTGCCAAATAGCCTTCTTCTTTTCTAGGCCTTTTATTAGATACCTCTAGTGTTGGTTAACTTTAACCACCTGTGTATTTTCCATCTGATTTTCCTGCAGGCTATCTGTTTTCTATTGGAAATACTGAGAGGGGGGGTGAATCAGTATTCCTTTCAATTAGAGCATTAGTTAATATTCGATTATTATCAGTGTTTGTACAATGATAGCAGAAAACAAGAGGAACACAAATGCACACAGTTTTTAAGGTGGAAACCCACTCCGAGACAAAAACCACCTAATGCTTTTCTAATAATTATTTAATATTCAACTCCAATTGAAAAATAAAGCTCCAACTTCCTAGAATCTAGAAAATCATTCTTCTCCAGCTCCCACTGGATAGATGCTCCAACACTTGAGATTCTTCAGTAGTCAACTAAACGAATGTCCCAACACCCAATGAGCTACAAATCACCCTAGCACCACCCTACCACCCTATATAAGAATAAAATAAGAATGGAACCCCGTACCAGGGAAAATGGTCCACTTTACAATGATATAGAATGATGCAGAAGAAGAAGATATTCTAGACAATAACCCCAAATTTGACACAACCACCTAATGATGATCCTAGACCTCCCAACACTACCTCTTCAACCCTTGGTAGATAGACACTAGTACAATTTGTACAATAATGTATTTACAATGACTAAGTATAATGATACATTTACAATGATTGTATGCAGTGCTGCCCACTTGAAGACTTCATATGATGAAATTATTACTACTGTTATGCACCTTGGATGATGATCTTGTCATGCTACCCTATGCTGCACCTTTCTTTTCTTTTCTTCCATAGAAATTCTAGTCCTTTGCAATCCTTGACAACACATGATCTAGCTTTTTCTTGCCTTCTAGGAGCTCAATATTGAATCTGGTGTATCTGTGTTATTTCAGATCCTCAATATCTTATTTTTGGTACTGTATTATTCCTCTAAGTCTAATTTCCAATGCCACAGGTCTGACCCAATTTGGATTCTTCAAGAGAGAGTTATACCCAATCTCTCACAATGCCCTAATTATGGACTGTTTTAGCGGAGCACACTTGTATGGCGTGCCACATCTCACTGTTTCTTCATTTGGATTTTAAATTGATAGAGAGAAAACTGCATACTGTACATTATCTTCCAATTTTTACAGAATTCCAATCTGATACACAGAGAGAGATTTATGACGATTTTACTAGGGTCACTTCTTTAAGATGAATTTCAGGAGCTTGCAAAAACCCTGACTTCCACAGATCATATCTCAAAAAATATTGTGCACCTTGATCTAAAATTTTTACAACAACTTCCTAAGGATTTCAGAATTGCCTCATAAAAATTTCAGCTTCTGAACCTTCATAGAGAAAAATTTAGAGCGAAAATTCCACAATGACCTGTTTTAGAGGGCCGAATCCCTTCCATAAGGAGGAAATGAGGATCACAATTTATATAAATGTTTAAGTTGAGAGGGGCTTCAACAAGTGAATGTGGGAGGGATTTTAGGAGCTTAAAAAATATTAATTATGACTTTTCAATGACCCATGCCCCAACCCCATGGGGTTTTAGCCCACTAACTGGGGGTACAAACTTCAAACATGAATATCTCTCAAACCGTGAAGAATTACATGGCGTGTCATATATCAACGGAAACATCTCGACAAGTAGAAACCATCAAAAGAATTATTGACCTAGAATATATTAATTTGGTAGGTCAAAATTCCCATTAAATATTGGGTTATCCCCTAGTGTTGCTTGGGTTGACATCAATGACAACTGCTGATCAACAATCTCTCCCTTTGGCATTGATGGCAACATAAGTACTCCCCCTGTGATCATGACACCTCTTCCTACAATATTCTCTCCCCCTTTCACATCAATGGAAAAGGGTAACTCTCCTTCAAACACAACCATCTTGCAGACCTATACACACTTCCACTCCCCCTGACACACAACCATCTTGTGGACCTGTACACACTTCCACTCCCCCTTTATATTCCGAATAAGGAAAATCTAATGAGAACTTGGGAGAATCCCAAGCTTCTGGCTTAGATATTCCAATGCTTCATGAGTACTCTCACGATCATCAACACTTCCTTTCCAATCTGCATTAGTAAAGGAATGAATAGTGAGATTGTTACCCTTGGGATACCACAAGCCATATTCTGTTGTTCCCTTTAGATATTGACGAATTCTTTTGATGGAAATAATATGTAATTATTTTAGTGCTGCTTGGAATCTTGCTACTTGTCCAAATTCTTGCATAACATCTAGTTGGGAGGCTGTTATGTATAGAAGACTACCAATCATAGATCTGTACATTCTTTGATCCACATCCTTAGATGAGTAGTCTATTCTCAATTTGCAACCTGTTACCATTGGAGTAAGGATGGGTTTGCAATCTTCCATTTTAAATTTCTTGAGCATTTCCTTGATGTACTTGGCTTGACATATAAATATTCCTTTCTCTTGCTGAGATATTTGAAGCCCTAAGAAGTTTGTCAGCTCACCAGGTAAAGACATCTCGAAATCACTTTGCACCTTTGTAGCAAAATTCTTACTTAGTCGATCATCATTGCTACCAATTATTGTATCATCCTCTTTAGCTATTAGACATGCTTTAGTTGCTTCATCTAGAACATTTATGTCATTTGGAGCTCGACTTTCTGTAGCCACAATTTCACCATACACACCTTTCCTGATTTCACATTTTGTGGAGTTGAATAGTATTGTGTGTCCTTGATCACACATTTGTCCAACACTGAGCAGATTGTGATTCATGTTTTCAACCAATAGAACATTATTGGCTAGAGAATATTTGCTTCCGAGAGTGACAGTACCTGATCCTATAACATTTGAAGATCCATCATTTCCAAAGGACACGATTCCATCCTTCTTCTCTTTCAGAGATACAAATTTATTTCTATCTCCAGTCATATGCGTTGAGCAACCGCTATCAACATACCACACATCTTTGTTCTTTTGAGCCTTGAAAGCGAGAGCACAATTATCATTCTTCTTCTTCTTCCATGTTCGTTTGTTATGTGGCTTCGAAGATTATTTTGGAGGATTTTCAAGTCTGTAGTCTTTGGTTATGTGTCCAAAGTTTTGAAATTTGTAACATTCAATATTATTTCTTAAATGTTCAAATCTATTGATGTTTCATTGAGCCCTAGGAGGTTCATATTTGAAAGATCTCCTGGAATTGTATTCGTTCCTAGGGTACGTGCGACATTCTACAGCTTTATGACCAAATTTTCCACATGAATAACAGTAGCCATAAAAAATATGTTGGTACCTGGATGGAAATTTTCATCGAGGAATTGTTTTCCAAGGTTTTTCTTGCGAATCTTGTCCAATGAAGTCTACATGCATGTCAGATCTCATAGGTTCATTGTATTTTTTTTGTAGAAGGTCCTGCTTCTTCTTCTTTGTAACCAATGCTAGTTTTGTCGTTGTAAGATCGTTGATTTTTTATGAGTTCTTCCAATGCCCTTGAGCTGTTGGCATAGTTTTGGATAGTTTTTCCTTTCTTCACTTCCTCACACAGCGAGACTACTTCGGCTTCTAATTCTTCCCTTTCTTGGTTGCTTTCTTCCAACTTATTTTGAAGTGACTCTTCAATGCATTTGCGTTCTTCAACTTCAATTTTGAGACCTTGAACTTGTTCTTCAAGAGTATTGGAACAGATCTTCTCCACCTTGAGATCTTTTATAAGTTTGATTGCTTCCTCATAAAATTCTTCTATGGTCCATCCTTCTTCTTCATTGTTTGATACCTCTTGTTTATTGTTCTTGGGTTTATTGTGCTTGGCCAGAAACAATACTCTCTCATTGGCTTCTTCTTCACTATCATTGTCTTCATCGGATGATGAGCTATCTTCTTTAGAGAGAAAGTTCCTTTTGGATCCTTGCTTGCTAAATTTCCTAAAGCCTTTCTTTCCTTTTGAGTTGCCATTACTTCTGTTTGGAAATTTTGTTGCAAAATTCCCAACCTCATTACAGCTGAAACATATCAATGTAAGTTTACCTTTGAATTGTCCCTTACCAATTTTTAGTTTTCTCGTCAAGTAAGCATATTCTTCATCTAAAAGACTTTCTTCATCATCTCCCTTTTCTTCACACTTGCAAGTGCATGTATTTTCAATTGAAGGTTGTTTATCCTTATTGGTTTTCTTATATGCAACGAATGTAGTTTCTAGATGCGAAGTAACCTTTTCTTCATCAAGTCTCATTTCATATGCTATGAGAACTCCATGTAATTACTCCTTCTGAGTTTGTCGAAATTTTCACTATATTCTAAGACCGATACCCTTGGGTTGAATCTCCCTAGTAACGTTCTAAGAATCTTCCATATAATAGTCTTCTCATCAACCGGCTCTCCCAATCCTTCTAGAGTATTGGTTATTTCATCAACGTATTGGAAGTATGCAACAATGTTGCAATCTTCTTTCATTCTGAGTTGCTCAAATTTTGATCTATAGATTTGAAGCTTTTCTTCTTTAACATTTGAGTCACCTGCATATATATTCTCAAGCTTTTCCCATACATTTTTGGCAGTTTTACAACCCAACACCTTATGATAATCAGATTCAATAAGTCCACTGATAATAATATTCTTTTCTTTTGCATCATTTACCAAATTATTCTTACCTTGTTCATCCGTAGTTGATGTAAATCCATTTTGAACAGTGTCCCATACTTCGTAACCTTGCGCCAAGAGATAAACCTCCACTCTTCCTTTCCAGAGTGCATAATTATTTTCATTGAATAGAGGTACACCATTCTTCGTATGCTCCATGACCTCCTTCCAGCTGTTAAACTGTTATTGAAGGAACCAAGCTCTGATTCCAATTGTTGGAAATACTGAGAGGGGGGGTGAATCAGTATTCCTTTCAATTAGAGCATTAGTTAATATTCAATTATTATCAGTGTTTTTACAATGATATCAGCAAACAAAAGGAACACAAATGCACATAGTTTTTAAGGTGGAAACCCACTCTGGGAAAAAAACCACCTAATGCTTTTCTAATAATTCTTTAATATTCAACTCTAATTGAAAGATAAAGCTCCAACTTCCTAGAATCTAGAAAAGCATTCTTCTCTAGCTTCCACTGGATGGACGCTCCAACACTCGATATTATTCAGTAGTCAAATGAATGGATGCCCCAACACCCAATGAGCTACAACTCACCCTAGCACCACCCTACCACCCTATAGAAGAATAAAATAAGAATGGACTCCCGTACCAGGGAAAATGGTCCACTTTACAATGATATAGAATGATGTAGAAGAAGAAGATATACTAGACCATAAACCCAACTTTGACACAACCACCTAATGATGATCCTAGACCTCCCAACACTGCCTCTTCAACCGATGGCAGATAGACACTAGTACAATTTGTACAATAATGTATTTACAATTATTGTATGCAGTGTTGCCCACTTGAAGACTTCATATGATGAACTTCTTGCTGTTGTTGTGCACCTTGGATGCTGCTCTTGTCATGCTACCCTCTGCTGCACCTTTCTTTGCTTTTCTGTCGTAGAAATTCTGGTCCTTTGCAATCCTTGACAACACATGATCTAGCTTTTTCTTGTCTTCTAGGAGCTCGATATTGAATCTGGTGTATCTCTGTCATATCAGATTCTAAATATCTGATTTTTGGTATTATATTATTCCTTTGAGTCATCTTTCCAATGCCACAGGTCTGACCCAATTTGGATTCTTCAAGAGAGAGTTATACCCAATCTCTCACAATGCCCTAATTATGGACTGTTTCAGTAGAGCGCAATTGTACGGCATGCCTCGCGTCATTATTTCTTCATTTGGCTCTAAAATTAATAGAGAGAAAACTGCATACTGTACACTATCTTACAAATTTTATGGAATTCCAATCTAATACTCAGAGAGAGAGTTAGGATGATTTTACCAAGGTCACTTCTTTAAGATGAATTTCAAGAACCTGCAAAAACCCTGAATTCCACAGATCATATCTCAAAACCTATTGCGTACCTTATTCTGAAAATTTTATAGAAGCTTCCTTGGGATTTTGGAATTGCCTCATAAACATTTCAGATTCTGAACCTTCATAGAAAAAAATTTAGAGCGAAAATTCCACAATGACCTATTTCGAATGGCTGAATCCCTTCCATAAGGAGGAAATGAGGATCAGAATTTATATAAATGCTTAAGTTGAGAGGGGCTTCAACAAGTGAATGTGGGAGGGATTTTAGGAGCTTAAAAAATATTAATTATGACTTTTCAATGACCCATACCGCAACCCCATGGTGTTTTAGCCCACTAACTAGGGGTACAAACTTCAAACATGAATATCTCTCAAACCGTGAAGAATTACATGGTGTGCCATATATCAACGGAAACATCTCGACAAGTAGAAACCATAAAAAGAATTATATACCTAGAATATATTAATTTGGTAGGTAAAAATTCCCATTCAATATTGGGTTAGCCCCTGGTGCTGCTTGGGTTGACATCAATGACAACCGCTGATCAACATTTGCATCTCCTGAATATCATCAATTAAAGTGTTTGCAACCCATTCCATCTGATTGGCATATTTTTCAATTAGTGGCTTTGACTCATGGAGGAATGGATTTAACTTACATTTTACCTTGAGGTTACTCAAAATACCTTGAGGGTCATAGTTACAGTAAAAGCTTTCTTGGAACTTGAATGTTGATAATTTGTTGATTACCTCCTTCAAAGCATCTCTGTTGTTGACTATGAAGGAGCCAATTTGACTTTTTAAACTGAATTGTGCTTTCTTTTTGGAGGCTATGAAGTTCACTGCATCTGCATTCAAAATCTATCTCAAGTATTCCAAAGCAAAAATCTTGGTAGTTAGAAACTTTGGTAATTTGTAAGGAGCCGGGATTGCACCATACACTCTGATTTCTGTGTGATTTTTATACAAATACCAATCTCCAACTTTACAATTTTTAGACAACTGTAAAATTATTTTTATTTCTTCATTGATCCTTGGTGGCTCTGCTTTTTTCAACAAACTCATGGTAGGTCTGATAAAAAGATCATTGAAATCCTTGTAGTTGTACTCACTGCTATTTTTCCTTAGAAGAGAAGTCGAGAATATCACTGAAAGAGGTTTACCCTCCATATCCATCTTCTGTAATGCAATTAGAAAATTATCTGGCTGAGAAAATAGGAAGAAATGTAACAGATATGATGTATATCTAAACACTCCTTCATTAGGTAATTTTATTAACTGATAATGCATATTATCAGCAATGAATTTGGCAAAGTTGAAGACCAATTCTGGCTGTTGTCCTGGAGACAAGGTAGAAAGGAAACCTAGGATGGAGGCATCTATAAATTCATCATTAGCATAGCCTAGAATGAATGAAAACATGGAAATGATTTGCCTGGAGCCCTTGGGAAAGTCAAAAGTATCATAAGGTGGATTTATCTTAGGAAGGTTGACATGATTAGGCATGAAGTTTTGAAGGATCTCAAACTTCCTAGGGAAATCCAGATCCAAATACATCTGAGTCAAATCTTCAATTGACAATGATACTACTCGTGGATCATGGCTTAGTTGGAGCATATCATTGATGGCTTCAGTAGTTATGTAAATCAGGATCTCACTATCTTTGTTTACCATGCATCTCTGGTCAGGAATATAATGCAACTGACACAACCTAATGAAATCTTGAGCTTCATGAGTGATGGGAGCCACATATTTAGGCAAGTTTGAGTCCCATACATGTATATCATTTGCCACTTTTTTCTCAAATTTTTCCTGACACTAGCTATGTACTTCAAGTAGATCAAATTCTAAGGTAGCATCAGCAATTCTATATTCGAAGTCAATCAAGGGATTGTTTTCTTTAGAGGTGACAGGTGGTTGCAATGGTCTGACTACTTTAGTAGAATCTGCAGTTAGGACAGGAGTAGGTTTATCAATTTTGGATGGTTTGGGGTTTGGAAGCTTGCTAGAGGCAGGGTTCTGTGGTTTGGGACCTCCATTCCTAGGTGTGATCTACTTTTTAGTCATTTTTAATGAAACTGAGCAAGATTAGACTATTTTCTCAGCCATTTCTGGAAACCGAAGGTCAATTAAGCTGCTTTTGGGAAAGATTCGGAATCTGGGTGAGGGTTTTATGATGAAAACGAAGATTTTGAATATACAAAGGACTGGAAAGGGATTTCAATGGTTTCTTCGATAATTCAAATGGATTTTAATTATAGGAATAGCTTCTGGATGATCAAAATTATTCAGGCGGAAGTGGCAAATTCTTGGAAAATTTTGACAGGGTTTCCCCTGTTTCTTCAAGGTTTAAGTACTCTCAGATGAGTACTTTTGGCTTTTAAATTTAAATTGGTTTAATTTTTCTTGAAAATTAAGAATTTGGAGGTTTGGATTACTGATTAATACCTTTGAACAGGTATGGTTGCAGTCAAAGAGGGTTGTAGGTGTTACGATTCTTCAAACTAGTTGCAGCTGTTTGGTAGAAGGCACTGGGAGTCTTCAAAGGCGAAATTAAGAGGGGAAATGGCTTTTAGAATTATGAACTGGTTCAAAAATAGCTCTGGAAATGGTGTCTGGAGTAGTTTTCTGAAAGGGAGAAAGTGTAAATGCATGCAAACAAATAAAAACTAAGGTTGAAACCTTAAGTTTTATCAATACACATGACATTAATTATAGGTCGGAATTAATGGCGAGAGTGGTTTTTGCATTTGAAGGCGAAACCATTAGTGGTTATCGCATTTCTCTTGCGTGGTAAATGGATTTTTGCTTTTGAAATGCGATCCAATAAAAATAAGACATGTAGCAGATGGTCGTTTGGAGAAACAACTTTTATCGCAAAATTTTTTGCTAACTTTTCCCGATCACTTATGTAATATTGAATATACGCCGTCATATTTGATTGCCCGGTGCGAACAGTCGAGATTTCTCAAGAAGATGTGGGGATATGGATAGGTGGGACCCGAGTTAAATATTAGCTATTGATCTAATAGGGATAATCAATGGTTACAGGCTAATGCGATGAAATGGTGGGGGCGGGGGAATGATTTATCAGGTTTAGTTTAGACCGTAGGATTAAAGGGATTAGGATGATCAGAGGGTCGGGAACGAATGCGAAGATGTTTCATTTTTTTAATGAAATTTATGTATAAAAGGGGTTTATACATAGAATGGGTGGGTTATTAAAGGTCTATAAAACCAGGGTTTAGACTGTGATAAAATGATATCTATCGGGAAAATGGGATAAGGTTAAAGCTTTAACCATGGGTAAATCTTATGAGAGAAAAGGCGAATAAACTCTTTTTATTTGCTGTTTTATATACACAAATGTGTAAATAAATTGCACATTTTCAATATTATTTATATTATATAGTTTTAGATTTATCGAAGGTCTAAAACTATAGGGTAGAGGGAATATTTTATTATGGATAAATTTCATGTCAAAGGGGTAATTTCGGGATGTTTTTCAACATGTGTTTAATATCTTTTGACACAAAAAGTAAATAATAAGAGGGTTTTGGGGATATTAAATAAAAGGGAGCTATATTAGTAGGACTAGGATAATTGATAAGGAGTTAATAAAATATGTGAAGTGTTAATATGAAAAGGGACAATGAATACTCAAAATTCATAAATAAAACTAAGGAAAGTGAAAATTAAAGCAAAGCTTCATTATCATAACTCATTCACTTTTACTTAGTATATCATGTTTTTTGAGGGTTTTATTCTTTGTAAAATGGAGGAAGTTAATCAAATGGGTATTTATGTAACATTTAAGTAAGAAAAGAGTTCCCACTTATGAAGTTAAAGGGTGATGAGTGCATGAAAGGGTAAATGATGAAAATTTCTGGGATTAATATAGAAACTTAACATTTTCAACTAATCAGTCATTGAGCCTTGGGTCCGGTCCCAATAGAAGTCAAGGAATATGGCTTGAGCCTCTTTGACTGACAGTCTAGAATATCAAATTTGCTATGGGGATGGGAAATTAGTTATTTATAGTCTGGTGAAATATATTTACAATGATGTCTCCCACCTTCTTCTACCTACCCAGTAATATATTCTAACATTTTTTCCTTCTATTTTAATCAAGTGCATTTAAACTAGCAACCCTTTACAATATTTATTCTTTTTGAAAGAAGTAAAGTATCTAGTTCTACACTTATTTCATCCAAGAATCTAGATTAAACTATTGGATTCTTTTATTCTGTACCTAACTAATGAATTGTCATGATTAAACTGTATGAAAATTGTTTATTTTCTATCTACAACATTTGAAATTGAAAAATGACAAGTCAAGATTAAATTGTTCAACTCATCACAGATTATGGCATTTATTGACACTCTGCCATAATCAACTGCAAAAGGTAAAAGTAGTGGCATTTAGACTTGCACACTTTCATGTTTTATTCATCTTTTTCTTTTGGGGTATATTATTTTTTCGAAGTCCTTTGATTTTTCTTTTAGGACTTTTTACCCTCTTTTTGATTTTTTGATTTTTGTTTTTTTTTGTTTTTTAAAAAATATGGGAAATGATTTGCAGAAAGAAAAGTTTGTAAATATTTACAAGACTACCATTAGTCAAGTCAAAATTATAAATCCTATATTTATAGGTCACTAACATCGGCTTCACTTGGGAATGGAATTTCTTGGTGGAATGTCAAGAACTCTGAGATCAGTAGCCTTCATCTTTGACTTTGGTGATCCTGTAATTGTCTTCTGGTTTCTGCAAAAATTCATACTTATGAAATTTTATACTGCAAAGCTTAGGGCATTCCCATAGGGCTTCAACTTCATAGATAAAATTTCCAATCCAATCTACACACTTGTAATGAATATTTACAATGATAAAGTAAATCAATCTAACTGTTGAGTGACTCTGAAGAATAGTAGTGTTTCAGCATCCTACCATTCACTAGTCCTTCTTGTAGTTCATTTCCATCCTAATTCTTGATGAAAAAGGAATGGTTACCTCTGTATCCATATATCACATAAGGTCCTTGCCATAGAAAGTCAAACTTTCCATGTTTTCCTTTATCCTCTCTCTGTGAATCCCATCTCAAAACTTGATCTCCTATGAAAAAATCATCTTCTTTAACCCTTTTGTCAAAAATATTTTTGATTTTATCATGTAAAACTTGTGATTTTTCATAAACTTCTTCCCTAGTCTGTTGAAGATGTATGGTTTCATTGATTCTTCGTTGAATATCATTTGTTTCCACCTGTGATTCCTAGATAATATTCATGACTGGAACACCCAAGGAAGAGGGGAAAACTGCATCTATTCCATAGACAATCTGATAAGGTGAAGTTCCAATAGACTTTTTTGTGGTAAGTCTATCAGCCCATAAGGCATAGACTAGCTTTTTGTTCCAGGTCTCTTTGCTTTCTTGAAGTAATTTTTTGATGATATTGATTAAGCTTTTGTTTGATGATTCGGCTAAAACATTACCTTGGGGATAATAAGTAGTGGAATGACCTAAGGTAATATGGTATTTATGACAGAAAGAAATCATTTTCTTGGATTTGAATGCAGCTGCATTGTCATTAATAATCTTATGTGGGCATCCAAGTATTGATAAAATATTACTTTCTATAAATGAGATTATAACTGAAACAGTGGCTTGCCTAGTAGGAATGGCTTCTATCCACTTGGTAAAGTAATTTGTGGCAGTTAAAATCCATTTATGTTGGCCTGAGGATGGAGGATGGATTTCACCAATGAAGTCCAACCCCCATTGTTGAAATGAATTTTCAGTTGATATAGGCTTAAGAGGTAAGGGCAACAGTTTCTTTTTCCCTTCAAAAATTTTTCATTTGTGACAGGAGGTAACAAATTTTTTAACATCAGAAAATAAAGTTGGCCAGTAAAAACCAGCTCTCAGTATTTTTTCTGCTATACTCTTCCAGTATAGGTGGCCCCCACATTCACCTGCATGAAATTCCTCAAGAATTTTGTTAGCCTCTGATTTTAATAAAAAATTTAGTAAAATCCCACTATTTTCTTTCCAGTAAAGTGCATTGTTTAAGATACAAAACCTCATTGCTTTCTGTTTGATGAATATTTCTTTGGTTTTAGTTAACCCAGGAGGAGCTTGTAAATGAGTTAGTACAAAGATAATATCAGAGTACCATGGTGATTCTAGATAGGCCTCACTAATCAATGGAGTCGCCATCTCCTCTTGGTCATCTATTTGTGCAATGAAATTAATATCTAAAGCATTACAATTGGATTCAACCATCAATCTGGCTAAACCCTGTCCTTTAATGAGCTTTGTTGGTTTGATTTCCATATTTTATTCAAGGATAGTGGAAATCCACTTTCCTCTCCTACTATCAAGTCCATCTTGTGTTAGAATATCTTTGACTACTGCATTGGGGACATATGCAATGATATGGGAATGAAGTATGTAAACTCTGAAATCCTTTATGGCTTTAACCAGGGCTAAAGCCTATTTTTCCATTATATTGTATTTCAAAGGTGCATCTCTAAGGGCTTTACTAAAGAATGCAATTGGTTGTTCAAAACCTTGATTGTTTTTCTGCAGAAGAACTGCAACTATGGTGTGTTCAGATGCAAAGGAAAATATTATGAAATATTTTGTATAATCTGGGCTGATGAGGATTGGTGATTTTGTCAAGGCCTGTTTTATGGATTTGAAATATTGTTTTTCCTTTATTGTCCACTTTATTGCGAGTCCTTTTTAAGCATATTATTGAGATATTTTATGATTTCAGCCAGATTAGAGATAAATCTTCTTAAAAATTTGATTTTACTCAAGAATGCTTGAAGTTCTTTTATGTTTCTTGGTGGTTGAATGTTCAAAATAGCTTCAATTCTTGCAGGGTCTATTCTAATGCCTTCCTTGGAGATTATGTGACCTAAAAATTTTCCTTCTTCTAGTCTGAAAAGAGTCGTTTTTGGATTAAGGGATATACCATATTTTCTACACTTGATAAAGACTTGTCTCAGGTGATCTAAGTGTTCATCATTTGTTTTTGAAAAGACAGTAATATTATCAAGATAGATAACTAAAAATTCATGGATCTCCTTAGCAAAGGCAATATCCACGGCCCTTTGAAAATTAGCTCCTGCATTTTTCAATCCAAAAGGCATTTTCACGTACATGAAAGTGCCCCAAGGGGTGTTAAATGAAGCTTTAGTTTGATCATGTTTATGAACTAGAATTTGATTATAACCAAAGAAACCATCTAGTAAAGAAATCCTTGAAGAACCTGCCACCCTCTGCAAAATATGATCCATTTTAGGCAAGGGGTAATTGTTTTTCAAGGAAGCTTTATTGAGATTTCTAAAGTCTATACACAGTAGAATTTTTCATGTTTTCTTTCCGGTGGGCACTAAATTAGATACCCAATCAGAGTACCTGACTGTTGCAATTACTTGTGCATCAAATCAGAGTACCTAACTGTTGCAATTACTTGTGCATCAAACATTCTTTTAACTTTTTTTTCGATTAAAGGTAACAAAATTGGATTAATCCTTCTTAGCTTTTGTTGAAAAGGTTTTTGATTTTATTTCAAAGGAATCTTATGTTGAATTATGTCTTTGTTGTAATTTTTCATATCTTCATAACCCCATGCAAAAACATCCTGATATTCTTTCAAAATTTCTATGTATTTAACCTTTTCTTATGATGATAAGGACTTTGATAGTTTGATCATTTTTGGTTTTTCATTTGTTCCTAAGTTACACTTGTCTATATCAGAACTGATTGGCTCCATTTTTGGCCTTTTGAGCACATCATTGGAATCAAACAAGTCTTCTAGGGGAGTTAAACCTCTGGGTAAAATGTTATGTTTTAAATCAATCAAATCTGGTTGATCTTCCATCATTTCCTCTATATCTACTTTTTCCAAGTCATCTACGTCACTCTGAGTAAATATAGTAGGTCTATCAAAATCATGTACATCTAAATCATCTAAATCATCTATTTGACAAAAATTTGAATCTATATTACAATCATTATTGATTTGGAAATTCTGAAACTCTCCCTCATTGTTCAAAAAGTGATAGATTTTTTCATCTTCTAAGAAAATTTTCCAGTATTTTACATTATCTGGAACAATAGGTCTGTGTTTGATTTTAGAAGTGTATTTTTGTATTGGTGAAAATGGAAATTTTCAAGTGCTAGCAAAGGTTGCTAAACAATGGGCTTGCATATTTTGTTTCTTAGGGATGATATCAAACTTGCTTTCTAACAAATCCTCAACCAAATCATGTGCAGTGTCCCTGTATCTAGCCAATCTGGGATTGTGAATAGAGTATTTTGCGTTTATTTTCTTGATAACTAACTCTGAATCTCCCATGAATAATATTCTTTGCCCTCCCAATTTTATAATGATTTGAAGACCTAAGATTAAAGCCTCATATTCAGCCATGTTATTGGTACATTTGAAATTCAATGTAAAGGCATGCCCTTGGGAATGGCTAGTTTCAATGTTGGTAATCCATACACCAGCTCCAGATCCTGATTTATTCACTGATCCATCAAAATCCAAGTGCCATAAAGCTTCATGATCAATGTAATCATCCATTATTTTAGGCTTCTTATCAGTGATTTCAGTTTGGCTGTTATTATGATCAGAGTTACAAAGAATAAAGGAATCAAGATCAGTAGGAGTTGAATATATTGGGTAATTGGTAGGTCTTTCAACACTGCTGATCATAAAATTCATTAAGGTTTCTCTGTAAATCTTTTTGGGCTGCCCAAATACCGAGATAGTGGCATAACTCATGTCAAGTTTTAGAGATCACTCCAACTTTTCTCCCCATGAGCGAGAAAGAAGCATGCCATATTTTGGCGGGATATCAACTACCACAACATCCACGATCATGCTTTTACCAGGATATTGGACCAAGTTTACACACAAATATTTAATCAATCCTATGCATTGGAATTTAGATGAATCAAATGAGAATAGATATTTATATGGCTGGGTTATGTCTAGATTCAAGGTTTCCATTATTGCTCTGGGCATTATGTTATGGGAAGCTCCAATATCTAGCATAGCATTGTGTAATATATGATCATGTACAATAAGACTTAAATAGAATGGAGGTACTGACCCATCTGAATTCTTACCAACTACATTTGGACCAAAGATTAATTCAGGTCTATCATCACTCATATTAATTGTATCCTCATTTTCATTTAAATTCAATGTTTCAGTAATAATAGATCTATACAAGTCACTTTTAGCCAATTCAATTGAGGGAACAACTATCTTTAACTTGGATATTTCAGATTGAATGTTAAATGTTGACTGAGATTTTATAGCTTGAATTATTTCATATTTTGGATCTATTGTTTGGGATGATTTTTCTTATGTTTCAGCAGTTTTACCTTTAGCTTGAGATTTCATTTTATAATCTGTTTGAGTTTCCTGATTTATGCTATCTTTGATTATTTTTTCAAGAACAGTTTGAGTGTTAACATATGCTTTGTCAGATTTGGAATTCTCAGCAGAAGATTTAGGATTTGATGATTTTGAGTCAGCTGGATTCTTTTTTGGATCAGTAACTATTGCTAAATTGGTGGTCTTTGTGGTATTAGCCTTTTGGGCATCTTTGTAGGATTGAGCCACTTCATCAGTGATATCTACAATCGTTGGACTAGGATTTTTTTTAGGACTGGGTGGGTTCGAATTTTGTTTATTTTCTTTGGGAAGAATTTGCAAAATTTTTGTTTTGGGAGCCTCAATATTCTTTTTGTTTTGACTTTGTTGAGTTGGAGCATTGTTTTTTGTAGTAGGCTCATTTTTTTTCTTGCTCCTAAGGTTATATTGGTTGTGAATTTCATTTATTGCGAAGTCATGACCTTGCTTATAGTCAAAGGATTCACCAGATTCCACTTTGAACTGTTGTAGCTCAAAGAGTTCCTGGTCCTCCTGAGTGAGGGAAACTGTATTGATTTCATCTATCCTCATAACTATGTTGATGTCTTCCTCATCCTCAACGTTGTTTTGAGAACTCTCTACAAAGTTCTCTTGGAATGGGGGTCTAATGTTCTAATCTCAGGAGGGTTCTTTACCTTTCCCAGGATTTTTGTTTTTCCTGTAGTTGGGATTTCTGATTTGGGATTGATTATCCCATTGCGGTTTCCTTTCAATGTGGTTTAATCTCTCAACTAATTTTTCCAAAGTTTTGTTAATGAAATCAAATTTACCATCTAAGCTTGAAGATTCTTCTTTGATAGTGACCCTCCTTTCTTTTCTAAGTCTGGCTTTTCTGGCAAGGATATTGATTTCTACACCAACAACATTCAATTGCATTTGTTATAGGGTATCTGCATCCCTTTCTCTAAGTTGATAGGCCATGTCTACATCAAAACAATCAGGGAATTTGATCAGCACAGAATATGGAGTGGGTTTAAGGTCTGCAAGAATAGAATTGTAAATATTGTTGTATCTAGTGCAAAAATATTGGATAGACTCATTGGGAGCTCTCTTAAAAACATCAAACTCAGATAATATTTGTAGGGGATTTTTCTTCTTTTCCCATTTATTTAGGAAAGCTCTATGGAATGCAGCTAAGTCTGCTATAGTACCAACACCTAAATTTATAAACCATGTTTTTACTTCTCCAGTTAAGCTTTATGCAAACAACCTCATTCAGACATCAGACTCGTCTATCTCATCAATTTCCCAAAAATCATTCATTCTGGTGATATGATGTTGTGTAGTAATTTGTGAAAAATTATCAAATAATGGGATATCCTTTTGGTAATTTTGGGGCATGTCATGGAGGATTTGAGGTAAGACCATGGGAGCATATCTGGCTGCCATGGCTTGAATTTTTTCTAAATTGGGAGGTACAGTAGTAGTGGCAGGGATAGTACTGATTACTACAATAGATGTGCTGAAGGTTGTACTTGAAGAGTTTGGAAATGGAGATGAGAAATAAGTGGTATGGCTAGGGAATATTGTGGTAGTGGTTGTAGTGGTCTTAGTAAATGATGTAAATACTACTTTAGGCTACAAAGGCAGCTCAGGGATCAATGGTCCTGTGGATGAAGTGGTGGTGGATTGAGGATATGATGAATATATGATCCTAGGCTGCAAAGGCAACTCAGGACTAACAGGCTCTGGGGGTGAACTGATAGTGGAATCTATAAATGAAGTAGCAGCATACAGAGTAGAATCTACTACTGGAAAGATGGTGGTGGATAATTGAGAAATTGGAGGTTTAAATTGAGATAAAAAATCAGCTAATTTAATAGCTTCATCAATGTCTTTAATTCGTGTAACACTTACCCTTTCTACTGGACTTTGAATTTCAGTTTTGTCTGATTTTATAGGTTATGAAATAATTTTTTGTTTCTCATTCACAAAAGAAGTAAAGACAAGATCTATAACAGTTTCCTTTAAATCAGTTTCAGAATTGGTTCTAAATAATTATTTTTCAAACTTCAAATCAAATTCAATATCTGATAAGCTTACTAATTCTTTGGGTAAAGAATCAACCCTTCTCAGAGGTACTTCAGTTTCTAAACTAACAATTTGTTTTTTCTTTTTTCCTATCTAGTCTAGATTGTCTACTATATATGCATGGTTAGGATCAGGGTTGGATCTAGTATAATAGACTTTCTTTGGAGCCAAAATAATTATTGTATAATTACCCACAACCTTTAAACTTAACCTTGAAGTAGAAAATATATGTTTAAAAATATTCCTCAAAGATTAAACTTAAAACTGGAGAGTGGTTAGTTCCCCAATATGGTTGCCAGTATGTTATCACCCTAGTAATTCTTAGGTTGTGGGATTTTGATTTATAGTTAAAGAAAACCAGGGGTAACCAAGAACCTCTCTTGAAATCTAGGATCTAGCCTTCCTAAATTCCAGAGAGGGATCTCTCCTCAAGTTTTAGCTTGATTTTGTGATAAGATTTTAGGCTAGGTATGATTGGAAAATTTGTTTGTTTTGAATTTTTGGTTGGAATAAAATGTACTTCAAGGTAAACCATAGAGGGGACTACTAGACCATTGGGCAATGGATTCAACTTCTTCGCAAGCAGAGCTAGGAAATAAGATCAAAAGAGCAAATGTACTAAGGGCAGGGTAGATGACCTTCAAAGGGTTTGGAATAGGCTTTTTTGGTGAAAGGGGTGAAATATAAACAAAAGGGCAATTAAGAATCCTTATGTTATGGAAATGAAGATGAAAGAAAGGGGATCAAACAGGGACTAAGATCATTTAAGAATTCTTAAGTCCGGTTATCAGTAGAAAACATATCAATGAATAACTAGTAAAAAAAACGGAGCTTTTTAACACTAATCTTGTTTAAGATTTCCTAGTTAATCATTAAAGATGGAAAACGTTAAAATGTATGTAAGGAAATTTGAAAGATAAACAGTGAAAACAAGAAAATACTTGACTTATCTTATCAACACAAGAATCCTGAGTTATGATGTCTGTTTGACTTATTTCGAGTCTGCTGCTTTACAAATCGACTCACACAAATTCCAATGTGTTCAGCAAAAATTTCTATAGTAGTCTTGAAATTTTTTATTCCACACTCAATACTTCAAAAACAGAAGTATTTATACAAAAAATATTACAAAATATCTGAGAGACATGTAGGAATATCTCTAGGCAAAAATAAAGTTTATTACATAGAAAGAGGGACAACTGCAAAACAAACTGGAAAGTTGTCCTCTTATCAATAAATTTTGAGATTCAACAAGATGATGAGCTTAGTGAAAAGAGTCGCCTTCACTAAGTGGACCTGCAGGCTATTTTTGCCGCAAAGTCTATTTTTAGACTATGTCTATTTTTAGACATGTCAATCATATTCTATGAGTTGTAGGATGCTATTTGTGGATGGTTGGACAAGTTGGAAAAATATATGGACTTATATTTTTAGACATATTGGGAAAAATCTATTTTTAGATTGCAAGTCTAAAAATAGATATGGCGAATATTATTAGCTCTTAATAATATTTGGACTCTAAACATTATCTTATTCTCTTGGAGCACTTCAGTTAAGTGCACAGATGTGGCACAGCAGCTGACAGAAGGAATTATGCTATTCCTAAGGGTTTACTGGAGCTAATGTATGAGGAATTCAGTTAGAACTCATGTGACAGATTTTGGTGGAGTTATAGAAGTAGTTGGTGGAGTTGTATTTAGTTTAACTCAATTAGACTCAGTTGAGCTAGTTGTATCTAGTCTAACTGATTGACACACTAGTGAGAGTGGTGTGAATTAATTAGTTAATTAATTCACTAAATAATAACTCATTAATCAACTGAAGAATACATCATTTAACTATAATGCATGGACAATTTCAGTGGAGACCAGTGGAGAGGTAGGTGAAAGAGCAAGTGTGACTATCAATTGTGACTATAGTGATGCATTGATTGCATCCAACAGTCATTGGAGATGCCAATGAGGATTGTGCAATGAAAGCTTGGTGGATTCAAGTTCATTCAGAGCCATTCTTCAGCAGGGACTTCACAGTAGAGGTAGGCTAGCAGGTGGCAAATATTGGTGCATGGATTTTCAATATCGGGCCTGATTAGTGTGTAGCGATTGTATTGTACTGAGAGCTTGATATGATCAGATTTGTATGAGGATTGTTACATGATCTCTATGAAATATATTATATAAATATATTTGGGGTTTTTAGCTTCAGTCTTTCCTGTTAAAAAACTGTGTTAATGTGTGTGAATTTTTATGGTTTCATGTGTGCATTGCAATTGATTTAATTTATGCATGTGATGATCAATAGTGGAATAGATTCTGCATTGTGCATGAAGTTAAAATAGTGTGTGATCAGGAGAATATTGGATATATAACACATAAGTTATGTAATTTTTACATGGTATCAGAGCGATATTGATGAGAGCAGATTTCAATTATTGAAGCGGTTGAGTTTTGTGTTGGTGGAATTCGAATTTGCTGCAATGTTTTCTTGGTGTCGAAGTTGAGCATTCATTGAAATGTCTTTCAACGGATTGCGATTGGAGTATGCCCTTGATGGAAAATTGAATTATATTGCATGGAAGGATAGGATGGAGGCAGTTCTAGATGGTAATGGGTTGAAAGAGTTCATAGATGCTGAAATTCCAAAACCTGCTTCTAGCGATGCAGCTGCACTTGATGCATGGCAAAATAAGACAACAAAATGTCGAAGGATTCTATTGGAAGCTGTGAAGGATCACATAGTTTCTGGCCTTCATGGTAAGGCTTATCCATTCTTAATGTGGAAAGCTTTGATAGAATTGTTCTAAAGCATAAGCGACCAGAGGAAACTGGTGCTTAAAGACAAGCTCAAAAAAATAAAAATGGAGAAAGGCGACACTATACCAAAATAACTCACGAAGTTCGTCCACTGCAAGGATGAGATGGGAAGTGTGGGGGTTACTGTAGATGAAGAGGACTTGGTGAGATCATTTCTCCTTGGGCTTTCGAAGATTTTTCATAGCTACAAGGACTCTATCAATGGTCAGGAGAAACTGCCGGGATGGGAGCGACTTTGGTCGGATCCTGTGCAGGAGGAGATAAGGCAGGGTACTAGGGATGGATCTTCATTGAAGAATTAAGATGAAGAAAATTGCACTTTGGCTACCAAAGCAAGGAAAGGGAAGGGAAAGAAAAATCCTTCTCAATCCGGTGCGAAAGGAAAGAAGCAGGACTTGTCCAAGGTGAAGTGCTTTCACTGTCACCAACACGGACATTACACCACTAACTATCCATAGAAGAAGAAAAATAAGCAGGATTTGAGCTGGGATTTTCACTGATCACATGCTTGGTTTCAAGTGTGATGGGATCAGTGTGGTTTTTTGACAGTGGTGCATCTTTCGATATGACTGGAGACAAAGATTTTTTTAGTGATCTGGATGAGAAGGATCTTGGAGTGCACATCGAGATGGCCGATGATGGTAGATACAGTGCGAATGGTATCGAGACCATTTCCTTTGAGAGAGAGTCTAGTAAACCTTTCATATTGAAGGATGTCATGCATGTTCCAAGATTGAAGAATAATCTGATCTCTGTGGCGATGTTGGAAGACAAGGGTTATGATGTTGTCTTTAGCGAGGGAAAGGATTTCCTGCACAGTAAAGCAACTGGTGAAACCCAAAGGATAGGGGTTTGAGTTAAGAACCTTTATCAATTGTAGGTAGATGGCTGCGTAGCAATGGAAAGCAAAGTAGAAGCAGTGGTGAGCCGGGATGAGGGTGAATTGTGGCACAAGAGATTGGGCCATCTTCACCATGGCGCTTTGAAAATTTTGCAGTATATTTCTACCGGGCTTCCCAAGGGTACACTTGCGCAGTCAGATCAATGCAAGGGATTTACTTTGGGAAAATTTATGAAGACCAATTTTCATGAGAAGGATAGTCACGCCATGAAGATCCTTGAGAGAATTCACACAGACATGTGTGGACCTTTCTCAGTAGCTTCGACATCAAAGCACATGTATTATGTGATATTTGTTGATGAATTTTCTCGTAAGTGCTGGATCTTCTTCATGCAGAAGAAGAGCGAGACATACTCAAAGTTCTATGAGTTTAAGGCGCTGGTTGAGAAAGAGTCGGGGAATTAGGTGAAAGCTCTAGGGAGCGATAATGATGGTGAATACATATCTGGTGAATTAAAATACTTTTGCAATGTAGAAGGAATTTGAAGAGAGCTCATAGCGCCTCATAACCCATAGCAGAATGGGGTTTCAGAGAGAAAGAATAGAACGATCGTGGGTGCTTCATGGGCGATGCTGCATGATCAGGTCCTTTCCATATACTTGTGGGCTGAGGCATGCAACATTGTGGTTTATGTGCAAAACCATTGTCCTCATAGAGTATTTGGCATGAGTACACCCGAAGAGGCGTTTTCTGGTAAGAAGCCTGATATTTCTCATTTGAAGATTTTTGGCTCACCTGTTTACATTCATGTGACGACGGATGCCAGGAAGAACCTGGAGCTGACCGCAGAGGTTGGGATATTTGTAGGGTACACAGAAACACCCCACAATTATCATGTGTATTTTCCAGATAGTTGGAAGACTGTTGTGTGACGGGATATCAAATTTCATGAGGAGAAAGCCATGAAGTTGTCGCTTGAGAGGGAGCTACAATTGCATGCAGATGAGGAGCTCCTTGTTCCTAAAGATGAGCCTCTGGATGTGGATCAGCCACAAGAGGAGGTTCATGGAGTGGAAGAAACCACTCATGTAGCACTAAACATCAGAGGGCAGAAGCACACTACAGAAGCTAAGTGACTGAATCTTGATGCAGTGCAGAATGTAGGAGCACCTACATCACAACGCAGACAGAGACAGTCACCTGATCGATTTACTAGATACATGGCTCTGATGAGCAAGTTTATCATGACAGAACCATCTTATTTCGAGGAAGCTGTGGAGGATCCCGCATGGGTAGATGCCATGGTGGAAGAGTATGATTCGATTGTTAGAAACAGTGCATGGGAGATTGTCCCAAGGCCGGAAGGGAAATCAGTGGTAGGTTCGAGATGGAGGTACAAAATGAAGCAAGCTGCTGACAGGAGCGTCCAGAAGTAAAAGGCAAGATTTGTTGCCCGGGTCTTCTCACAGATCGAAGGGAATGGCTATGAAGAAATCTTTGCACCTGTCGCAAGGTATTCTTCCATACAGACCATCCTTTCTCTCTCAGCGCAGATGGGTTGGCACATTCATCAGATGGATGTGAAGACTGTGTTCCTCAATGGAGTCATTGAGGAGGAGGTGTACATAGAGTAGCCTAAAGGATTTGAAATCTTCAACAGCGAGTCGCATGTGTGCAGGCTCAAACGAGCACTGTATGGGCTGAAACAAGCACCTCATGCTTAGTACACATGGATAGAGAGTTATTTCACTAGACTTGGTTTCACCAAGAGTGAGGCAGATCCGAACCTATACCAGATTGTGGTGGAGGGTAATTTGCTGATCATTGTACTTTATGTAGATGATTTGATACTAACGGGTGATGAACTATTGATACACTCATGCAAGGCAGATCTTGCAAAGGAGTTTGAGATGAAGGACTTGGGCCTCCTTCATTATTTCCTGGGATTGGAAATTTGGTAGTGGAAGGGTGCAATGTTTGTGTCTCAAGGAAAGTATGCCCGGGAGATATTGGAGAAGTTCAACATGCAAGGCTACAAGCCTATCGACACTCCTCTTCTTGGTGGTTGGAGGAAAGAGGATGCTACATCGACAGAGGTAGTGGATGCCACTGTTTATCGACAGTTGGTTGGTTCACTCATGTATCTAGTCAATACACGACTGGACATATGCTACGCTGTTAACCCGCTTTCACAAGCTATGGTTAAGACTACCAAGCTATTTTGGAGGGCAAGCAAGCATGTCCTGAGGTATCTCAGGGGCACATCAGGATATGGATTGTGGTACAGACATTCGGATGAGTTGAAGCTGCATGGATTCAGGGATGCAGATTGGGCAGGAAACCCAAAGGACAGAAAGAGCACATTTGGAGGGATATTCAGTATCAGGTCTATAGCAGTTTCTTGGTATAGCAGGAAACAGAGATCCGTGGCACTCAGTTCAGCGGAGGCTGAGTACATGGTAGCAAGTTTGGCTGCATGCAAGGATATATGGATGAGGAAGATCCTGGTCAGGTTGTTCGGTTCACACTTAGATCCTACTGTGATATATTGTGATAATCAGAGTTGCATTAAACTCTCAGTTAATATAGTATTTCACAATAGATATAAACATATTGACATCCGGTACCATCATATCAGATATTGTGTGCAGTGGAAGATCATGTTTCTTTCTTACACTCCTATAGAGGATCAGGATGCAAATATTCTGACGAAGGCACTCACCAGGAGCAAATTCGAATACCATAGAGACAGGATTGGGGTGGCAGATAATCCCTATCTTGTTGAGAGGGAGTGTTGAGATTCAAAAAGATGATGAGCTTAGTGAAAAGAGTCGCCTTCACTAAGTGGGCCCGCAGGTTATTTTTAGCACAAAGTCTATTTTCAAGCATGTCGATCATATTCTATGAGTTGTAGGATGCTATTTGCGGATGGTTGGTCAAGTTGGAAAAATAGATGGACTTCTATTTTTATGCATATTGGGCGAAATCTATTTTTAGGTTGCCAATCTAAAAATAGATATGTTGAATAGTATTAGCTCTTAATAATATTTGGACTCTAAAAATTATCTTATTCTCTTGGAGCAATTCATTTAAGTGCACAGATGTGGCACAACAGCTGACAGAAGGAATTATGCTATTCCTGAGGGTTTATTGGAGCTAATGCATTAGGACTTCAGTTAGAACTCATGTGACAGAGTTTGGTGGAGTTATAGAAGTAGTTGGTGGAGTTGTATTTAGTTTAACTCAGTTAGACTCAGTTGAGCTAGTTGTATCTAGTCTAACTGATTGACACACTAGTGAGAGTGGTGTGAATTAGTTAGTTAATTAATTCACTAAATAATAACTCATTAATCAACTAAAGAATACATCATTTAACTATAATGCATGGACAATTTCAGTGGAGACCAGTGGAGAGGTAGGTGAAAGAGCAAGTGTGACTATCAGTTGTGACTATAGTGATACATTGATTGCATCCAACACTCAGTAGAGATGCCAATGAGGATTGCGCAGTTCAAGCTTGGTGGATTCGAGTTCATTCAGAGCCATTCTTTAGCAGGGATTGTGCAGTAGAGGCACGCTAGCAGGTGGCAAAGATCGATGCATGGATTCACAAGATCGGGCCCGATTAGTGTGTAGCGATCGTATTGTACTGAGAGCTTGATATGATCAGCTTTGTATGAGGATTGTTACATGATCTCTATGACATATATTATATACAGATATTTGGGGTTTTTATCTTCAGGCTTTCCTGTTAAAAATTTGTGTTAATGTGTGTGGATTTTTATGTTTTCATGTGTGCATTGCAATTGATTTAATTTCCGCATGTGATGATCAATGGTGGAATAGATTTTGTATTGTGCATGAAGTTAAAATAGTGTGTGATCAGGAGAATCTTGGATATATAACACATAATTGATATAATTTATACAATAAAAAATAGGACTAATTATCTTAACTTGTTGCTAGGTTGTAGCTGCTGAAATGCTTGCTGGAATTTTTGGAAAAAGATCTTTTGAAGATAACTTGAAAGACACTCTTTCCATTTCACATCCTTTAACCTATGCTTTATCATTGATACTCTTTATGTTGTTTCTTTATTGCTTCACTGTTGTAAAATAAATAATAATCTATAGTAAAAATGTGTTTTGACTGATACTCTTTGACTCTATTTCTTACCCTAATACACTTTGACTGCAAACCTTTATATAAAATCAGTCAATTCCTGCCATTGTTCTGCACTGGGAATTATCATACTCTTCAATTTCATGTAACTTTCATCTGCCTCTGTATACTTAGAAAAATTGGGCTTAACAATGAAAATATGTTTGATCTCATTTTGTAGAAAGAACAAGTTCTCAAAATATTCCAAAATAACTTTACCATTTGGAGACCCTTGTGGTAAAGGTTTGCTGACCTGCTCTTTGGCATAAGCCCTGATTTTGTTGTCATAATCCTTCTGTGCCATTAACTTTTCATTCAAATCATGAATGTATAGAAGGCTTGCTTGTGTTAGTACTGTGTATTTGGCCAAAATATTGTGATTGCCAAGTTCATGTCTTTACATTTTCCCTCCAAATTATTCATCACATTTCTCTTATTCATGAATTTTTTGATTTGTAGTATGCTTTCAGTTCTATCCTGAATTTTTAGCTGTTCAAGCTCTTCTCTGTGTTTTCTATTCAGAAATGTAATAAGCTTCAAGGCTTGAGTAGGTTTTTCAGCCAGTTCTTCTTTTGTCTTCTGAATTAATATTTGTGCTGCTTTGAGTAACTCTTTTTGTTCATAAATAATTTGGATTGAGGGCTATTATAAATGTATGCCTTGAATGATGTTGTTCCAAAGATAATTCTTGATATAATATACTTGTTTAGTGTGATTAACCTATTGTTCTAGAATCTTTACCTGTTCCTACAATCTTTTGGCTCTCTGCTCATGTCCTTTGGACGTAATTAATGCATCTCTGTTTGATGTTTCAAGATTTCGGATGCACCTTTCAAATTTATTATCTCTTTATCTTTTAAGGACATGTCTTCCATAGCCTTGAATATGGCAGTTGTTTTGCCTATTTGATTTTCCTGTGATGTAGATGATGAAGTGGCAAAGATATCTTTAGAATTAATTGACACTGCAGTTGCCAATACTCCTTTCGGTGCAAAATGTTCTGCCAATGTAGAGGGAATAGTTGTACTTATAGTTGGAATAACTGTGGGAATGGAGACTTCATGAGCTTTCTTCAATGTTTCATTTTCTTGCTTTAGAGATTCTATTTGATTTTCCATCTCTTTAATTTGAGTTGTCATCTTCAAAACTAGCTTCATAGTTTCATCATTTTTTGTCTTTTCTTGAAGAATTTCTTTTGCCTGAGGGTGCTCACTCCGTGGCAATTTGAGTTGCTTTCTCAAGGAAGAAATATCCTCATTTTTATGCCTTATCAATTTCTTAGCAACTTCAGTATTGGAGGTATCTACTCCAGTTTCTATCACCAAATCTTCTAAGGACTTGATCCTCAAATCCTTAGCATGTAGAGATGCTTTATCTAATTTCATTTGAGTTTGCAAATTAGATACAGCCTTTTGAAGCATGGTAACACTCATGGTTTTTCTTACCACCTTTGAATACAGCATCTCTGAAGCACTTCTATGGAACTCTATCTGATCTAGTTCATGTATAGTATCAGCGTTCACTTCAAACTTTGTTTTCCTGTGGTCTGTGGCTGACTTTGGATCTGTTACTACTGGTTGGAGAAAAGACATGATCATTTTATTTGTTGAGTAATCAAAGGCTGTCACAACTCTATATTTATCTCCTGGTTTTTCCTTCAGAAGTTTAGAATAAACTTCATTCTTGATTTCCTCATTCTTTTCCCTGATCTACTTGAACCTTTTTTGAATATCAGAATCAGTTTCTTATGATGTTTTAGAGGAAGAGGGAGGTTTTGTATTTATTTCTGCTTCAACCATTTCTTTTCCTTTTCCCTGTGCTTGTACCTGTTCATTCTGAATTTCCCTAAGTGTTTCATTAACAATAATTATGGCCTCATCATCCATTTTCCGATCATTATTATCATCTACATCTATGATTCCGTCTAGAGTAGTCATTCTGGCCTTCTTGCTGTAGACTGTTTTAAATTTATTTTCAATAATTGTCTCTGCAAAATGGCCTTCTTTTTTTCTACGCCTTTTATTAGATACCTCTGCTTGTTGGTTAACTATAACCACCTGTGTACTTTCCATCTGATTTTCCTATAGGCTATATATTTACGTCTCCTGAATATCATCAATTAAAGTGTTTGCAACCCATTCCATCTGATTGGAATATTTTTCAATTAGTGGATTTGACTCATGGAGGAATGGAGTTAAATTACATTTGACCTTGAGGTTACTCAAAATACCTTGAGGGTCATAGTTCCAGTAAAATCTTTCTTGGAACTTGAATGCTGATAATTTGCTGATTACCTCCTTCAAAGCATCTCTGTTGTTGACTATGAAGGAGCTAATTTGAATTTTTAACTTGAATTTTGCTTTCTCTGTGGAGGCTATTAAGTTCACTGCATCTGCATTCAAAACCTGTCTCAAGTATTCCAAAGAAAAAATCCCGGTAGTTAGAAACTTTGGTAATTTGTAAGGAGCCAGGATTGCACCATACACTCTGATTTCTGTGTGATTTTTATACAAATATTAATCTCCAACTTTACAGTTTTCAGATAACTATAAAATTCTTTTGATTTCTTCATTGATCCTTGGTGGCTCCGCTTTGTTCAAAAAACTCATGGCAGGTCTGATAAACACATCATTGAAATCCCTGTAGCTGTATTCACTACTATTTTTCCTGAGAAGAGAAGTCCATAATATCACTGAAAGAGGTTTACCCTCCATATCCATCTTCTGTAATGCAATTGGAAAATTATTTGCCTAAGAAAATAGGAAGAGACGTAACATATATGATGTATATTTGAACACTCCTTCATCAAGTAATTTTATTAATTGATAATGCATATTATCAGTAATGAATTTGGCAAAGTTGAAGACCAATTCTAGATGTTGTCCTGGAGATAAGGTAAAAAGGAAACCTAGGATGGAGGCATCTATAAACTCATCATTAGCATAGCCTAGAATGAATGACATCATGGAAACAATTTTCTTAGAGCCCTCAGGGAAGTCAAAAGTATCATAAGGTGGATTTACCTTAGGAAGGTTGACATGATTAGGCATGAAGTTTTGAAGGATCTCAAACTTCCTAGGGAAATCCATATCCAAATACATCAGAGTAAAATCTTCAGTTGACAATGATATTGCTCGTGGATCATGGCTTAGTTGGAGCATATCATTGATGGCTTCAGCAGTTATGTAAAATAGGACCTCACTATCTTTGTTTACCATGCATCTCTGGTCAGGAATATAGTGCAACTGACACAACCTAATGAAATATTGAGCTTGATGAGCGATGGGAACCACATATTTAGGCAAGTTGGAGTCCCATACAGGTATATCATTTGCCACTTTTTTCTCAAATTTTTCGTGACACCAGCTATGTACTTCAAGTAGATCAAATCCTAAGGTAGCATCAGAAATTATATAGTCTAAGTCAATCAAGGGATTTTTTTCTTCAGAGGTGATAGGTGGCTGCAATGGTCTGACTACTTCAGTAGAATCTGCAGTTAGGATAGGAGTAGGTTTATCAATTTTGGATGGTTTGGGTTTAGAAGCTTGTTGGAGGTAGGCTTTTATGGTTTGGGACCTCCAGTCCTAGTGGTGATATTCTTTTTAGTCATTTTTAATGAAACCGAGCAAGATTAGACTGTTTGCTCAGTGCTTTCTCAAAACAGAAGGTCAATTAAGCTGCTTTTGGGAAAAATTCGAAATTTGGGTGAGGGTTTTGTTAGCGCTCAAATCTACCTTAGGCTGAAATAAGGTAAAACTCAAGGCTACATCAAACCACACTCAGCCTCGTAGCTAGCCCTACAAGGACAGGAGAGGGCTCTCTCCGGGTCTATCTCGGCAAAGGATCTTCAAAGGGGCTGAGATGACTTATAATGAACAATGAATACTGATTTTAGGCTAGTAAATAGATAGGAAATTTTGATTTTAATTTTTTGGTTTTTTGTTGGAGAAATGGGAAAAGCAATTTTTGGGTCCGGGGATAAGGCCAGATCTTTGCAGAATTCGAGTTGGGGCGAGGTAGGTAGTAGTCTTGATGCTTTTGATTGGTTATATGGATATATCAGAACGACAAGGAGCTAAAGAGGGCAAAGAAGAACTTGGATCCTCTCCAAACAGGTGAAAACATGTAAAACTAAACAAATTTAAAGGCAGAGCACTGTAAACAATGGATTCAACCTCATTTACTCATTCATTTAGTTTCAGAAGCATAAGAAGATAATGGCATACATCAAACATGAAAGAACTTACAATAAACTAAGAGAAAACACCATCAAGAAAAGAAATCCACAAGAATCCCAACAGGTGCTGCAAAACCTCTGATCTTTCCTTAGCCAAAATATGAAAAATATGTACAATAGTGTGCCAAAGTTCTCCCAAGAGTCCAACCTGTAGAATGTCTCAAAAATTACATCATATAGACCTCCTAACCCCTTCCCACACCTCTAGGGGTCTAATTCCTCCTTCTAGGAGTAGTTCCAACTAATTCTAAACAAAGAACTAGAATATAGGCATCTAAACAACTTGCCTCTAAAAGGGAGGAAACTGATTCTTACATCTGATTTTTACTTTTTTAGGAGTGAATCATCTAGAAATAGGTAAAAGTGAGTCAAATTTACATGCCAACCATCAATTTACATCATGATAACTCAAAAATTTCATCCACAAGTAAAACTGGTTCAACTGGCCGAAATTCTGAGCTGGAAGGTGAAAAATTGACCAAAAATCCATATGCGTAGCGCCCGTGAGCCATACGTGTAGCGCGTCTTTCAGCCTGATTTTGGGGCACTTCCCGACATCCAAATTGAGCTCATGATAGCTCGTTGGAAAGCCCTGGATGTTGGCTATCCAACCCAAGTAGAATTTCCCAATTTGGAGCTCATTTGTCCCTCCAAAACGTCATTCTCCCAGAAGTACTTCCTGCTGGTGCAAAAGGTGGCAGCAAGGTGGTTTTCATGGTGTTTTTGGGCCTTTTGATCATCCAGAACTTGATGAAATGATTCGAAAATACTTGAGCATGCATAAATTACCATGAAAAATCTAGAAATAAAAATTTTTCCTTCAGCAAGTGTCCCAAACAAAAGCGAGCACGTCGATGCGCTACTCGTATAGCTGAAAAATCTGTTTTTGGACCAAAATATTTCAAAATGACAAAAATTTCTCCGAATTTTCTCAAATTCAGAGCGAAGACCCTCCATCATGTATCATGTCCAGCCAACGAAGCCTCGGCCAAAATCCAGAGTGGATCAGGCCTCTTCCGCCGTTTTAGTGCTCTCGTGGTGCATGCAGTTCCTGTGGTGAAAACACTGTTTCGGTTGTATGATGTGTTGTTGTCAATCATGGTGTTGCAATGTGTATGTTCAGCTTGTTGAAAATGAGAAATGAGACCTTGGTGTCTTTGTCTCCAATCGCTCAATGCGTGCCAAAGGGAATGAGGGATTGAGAACCCCTATAAGTGAGATAGGAATGGGATATGGTGATGGGGGGTAGTTTTTAAGGACAGGAGTGAAATGAAATGGCAACATATCAGTGAGTCAAGTGGAATCAAGGACAAAGAAACAACCCTTGAATGTTATGGAGATTAGGCTTTTGTCAATGGAGGAATGTAGTAGTAAGTAATAGGGTTTGGGATTTCACATGGGAACCAAAAGTATAAAGGGATATGAGGATAATGAATATGGGGAAGAGAAGACGATATGATAACATGGTAGTGACAGCAGTGATGGAATACAAAGAAAAGGTTGACAAATGGCAAGAATTTAGCACCAACACAATCTTCAAACTTTATGCATAACCCTAGGAGCAGATTTGGTATAAACGTAGGGTTTGATGTTCACCATATCAAACACTTGTTTTCTTCACATTAGAAACACCATAAAAAATCCACGAATCACTGAGTAGGCATAAATAACTTACTTGCAGACAAATGAAGTGGTTTGATGAGAATTTGGGTGATGAACTGTTGTTTTCCATCCTTGGGGCTATATGAGTAGCGCGCACTTTTATATGCGTAGCGCACCACATAGTGCATTTTGAAGGAGGCTTTTGGAGGCCTTCCTGGTGTCCAAATTGAGCGTGTGATAGTTCGTTGGAAATCTCTTGGAGTATAATTTCCAACCCAAGTAGAATTTTTCACTTTGGAGTTCATTTACCCTGTCAAAAATCAAATCTCCCAACACTACTTCCTGCAGGTGCATCAATTCTCCTGAGGCAACGGTATTCTTGACATTTCTCCAAAACCATTACACCTGTGTAAAAATTGAAGGATTTTTTTCTTCCTTGGCATGTTTTGTACAAAAACGTCTCTCCGTTTTCCAAAATTAATCTTTTATTGCTCTGAAATAGCATTTGAGTGAAACTTATCTCGATGTGTGGAACAAGGGATTTGTCGAAATGAAGCGAAATGAAGGGGATAAGGGGCTTCTAAATTCTTGGGGAAATTTTGGGAAGTAGGGAGGGATGTTAGGAAGCAAGGGAAAGTGGAATTTCAGAGATTGAGTGAGGGGAAGGGGTCCAAAAGGGAAAAACACAGGCCTAGCCTAGAAAATTGCCAAGTTGTAGCAAGAAACTAGGGTTTGTGCAAAAATGAGGAATTTTGGGAATCTCAGTGATGGGAAGTGTTTAATAAGGTATATTAAGTATAGGGGAAGGTGTATGAACATTAGGATACAATTTTTGCTAATGATTTGACCATCCAAGAGAAATTACCTCCAAAACCCTAGGAGAGGGAAATGGACCTTACCTAGGCACAACTGAAGCATGAACAAGCTGTAAAATGACCCAATGGAACTTGACATGATGATGAAAACCCTCTGAATGATGGCACACTCAGCTGAATGGTGACATGGACCGACATTTGGACAACTTTGGAAGGAGTGAAAGCAAACCCTAGACCTAATGCCTAGTGACCAAATTTTGCTTGAAGACTTATTGAAATGACAAAATTTGACCTTGACACCTTAAAATCACTTTTTAAGAGCATGTTTGATCACTGAAGGAAGGCTGCAAAGGCTGACACTAACATTGGCTCCAATGGGGATGGTAGCTCCTTGGAGGTGCCAAGAATGGCAGATCTTTGGGAGAGCAGACCAGTGCCTTCATCCATTGGGCGATGGAATCATTATTTTGAATGGATAACACAAAACCTTTGACACATTTATTGAATGAAAACTTGACTTAAAACTGACTGAAACTTGACTGAAACTTGACTCAAACCGACTCGATGGAAAACTGAAATAACTTGAAAAAACTGACTCAACAGACCAAACACAAATGACTCATGAATGAATTAAAACAAGACTTTACAAAGATTTTGGAAAAAAGGCAGCAATCCATCAAGATTTGGAATCATGATGACAACCACCTGCATACTAATGAAATATGTACAATCATGTATAATTGGCTTTCCAATGTAACCAATCAAGCAGATGGCTTCTTGACTGATTTCCCTGATCAGATCTGCTGATCAACAATACAAACTGATAACTGGGCATCCGAAAACATAGCTGAACATGATCTCCTTCATCACTAAACACTGCAATAATCACTTTCACTGTTGACTGTAACAAATCTGCCATTGGATCCTGAAAAACATGAAGATTTACCTCCTGCTGAAGAAACAAGGTGTCTTTCTCTTCTGATTCTGATCTGTCTTTATCATGTACTTCAGTAAAAGTATGCTCCTGGGCTTCAAAAAACTCTGAACAGGTAGATGAGCAGATCTCCTCTTGTAAAAACATTTCAACACATGAAACATATGAAGAAGAAACTAAAAGGAAATCCTGAATGTTTTGATCTTCTACAGTCTGAAAATATGGTAGGTCATCTTCATATGATAGGATAGCCGGATTTTCATTACAGTCATCAATCATAAGGAAAGAAACTTCAGCTGATTCTTGATGCTCAAACATGATATCTCTATCATCTACCATAAATTCATCCAAAGGAACTGTTTCACTTACTTGAATGAAGATTTCATCTCGTTGTTCATGAACTGACTGAATTACCTCTTTATGAAGACTCTGTTCTGATGAACTGAAAACATTTGGATCAAAAACTTTGTCTATGATCTCAACAGCGAAATTCTCCTTTTCAGAATTCGGTACAAGGTATGCTTGGTCATTACAATCTGAATCTGGATCTGATATGACTGAGTGGACATTATCACAATCTGCATTTGAAACTTGACTTTCCTGCATGTTGTCTTCTTCTATTGACAGATCTGAAACAAGATCTTCTCTTTCATCACTTTCAGCCATATAGACATCTTCAACCTGCTGATCTATAAAGCTGCTTACAGGACTGTCATCTTTTTCAAAGGAGGAAGAAGTTTCACCAACACTTTCCTGACTATGTGTGTACTGCAAATCTCCTGTAGCTTGGGTTGTAACAAGACCTTTCAAAAGTAGATCTATCTCATCTTCAGACAAAGGAGACAATGCTTTTTGTTTTCTTCTGCTTAAACGGTAATTATCTTCATTGATTTCAAGTGAAGGAGTGTACAGATTTTCCTCATACTGCTGATCCATTACATGTAATTCCTGTTGACTGTCAAGATGCAACATTCCTTCATCTTCCACCGTACTAAGATCTTGATCCTACTGCAAATTCTCATGATCGTCTTTATGCTGCTGAAATGGATTTTCATACAGGGCTTCCATGATCTCATCATCCATGAAATTATCATCTTCATAATATTTATCAAGACTTTCAATAAAAGTAGAAGCATGTTTGCAACAGTCATGAACTAATTTTAATGATGGGTAAGATACTTGATATCTTTCAATGAACAGAGCATGAAAATCCTTTAAACAGTAAATACAGGCCAGCGGCAAATTTTCATACCAAGATTGGGCTTCACCTTTGAGAGTGGCCAGGAATATCTTCATCAAGCAATCTTCAAGAAAATCCACTTTCAACTTGCGAATATGCATATGAAATCTAACCAAATGTAAAGCAGCATCTTTCTTACCATCATTGTTAAACGTAGGCAGATTCCTTGACCAATCTACCTTGGGCATCTTATTCGGAGAACCTGGGATGTGATCTCGGCTCGTGGGAGCATATCTTCTTGTGATTCGGTCCATCTTGAAAATCTCACAGCTACTGATCTCCCTGCAGTGAAGTCACCATGAAGCATCAATTTCTGGATTTGTTCAGTGAATGAAGTCGCCAGGTGAATGATTTCAGCCTTGCAGTGTCTGATCGTTGTTCACCATCAACCATCAGATCTAAACTTGATACATGTACTGGGGAAATTTACGAGTTAAATGCTACGATTACAAGTTAAACCGGAGATCGATTGAAGCATCGTTTATCTACTTTGCTGATGCATAGCAACAACGTTTTGAAGGCTACCTGGCGTGACTTCAGACTTCGTCTATAACAAGCAAACGTTTTGAGTTTCTCCCCAGTATGGTCGCCACTATGTTAGCGCTCAAATCTACCTTAGGCTGAAATAAGGTAAAACTCAAGGCTACATCAAACCACGCTCAACCTCGTAGCTAGCCCTACGAGGACAGGAGAGGGCTCTCTCCGAGTCTATCTCGGCAAAGGATTTTCAAAGGGGATGAGATGACTTATAATGAACAATGAATACTGATTTTAGGCTAGTAAAGAGATAGGAATGTTTGATTTTGATTTTTTGGGTTTTGGTTGGAGAAATGGGAAAAAACAATTTTGGGTTCGGGGATAAGGCCAGATCTTTGCAGAATTCGAGTTGGGGCGAGGTAGGCAGTAGTCTTGATGCTTTTTGATTAAGTGTATGGATAGATCAGAATGAAAAGGAGTTGAAGAGGGCAAGGGAGAACATGGATCCTCTCCAAACAGGCGAAAAAATGTAAAACTAAACAAATTCAAAAGCAGAGCATTGAAATCAATGGATTCAACCTCGTTTACTCATTCATTTAGTTTCAGAAGCATAAGAAGGGAATGGCATACATTAAACATGAAATAACTTACAATAAACTGATAGAAAACACCATCAAGAACTGAAAGCCACAAGAATCCCAACAGGTGCTGCAAAACCTCTGATCTTTCCTTAGCCAAAATATGAAAAATATGTACAATAGTGTGCCAAAGTTTTCCCAAGAGTCCAACCTATCCAACTTCTGAAAATGATTGAGAAATTACATCATATAGACCATCCTAACCCCTTCCCACACCTCTAGGGGTCGAATTCCTCCTTCTAGGAGCAGTTCCAACTAATTCTAAACAAGGAGCTAGAATATAGGCATCCAAACAACTTGCCTCTAAAAGGAAGGAAACTGATTCTTACATTTGATTTTTACTTTTTTAGGAGTGAATCATCTAGAATAGGTAAAAGTGAGTCAAAGTTACATGCCAACCATCAATTTACATCATGATAACTCAAAAATTTCATCCACAAGCAAAACTGGTTCAACTGGCCGAATTTATGAGCTGGAAGGTGAAAAATTGACCAAAAATCTATATGCGTAGCACGCCTGAGCCATACGCGTAGCGCGTATTTAAGCCTATTTTTGGGGCACTTTCTGGCATCCAAATTGAGCGCATGATAACTCGTTGGAAAGCCCTGGATGTTGGCTATCCAACCCAAGTGGAATTTACCAATTTGGAGCTCATTTTCCCCTCCAAAACTTCATTCTCCCAGAAGTACTTCCTGCTGGTGCAAAAGGTGGCAACAAGGTGGTTTTCATGGTGTTTTTGGGCCTTTTGATCATCCAGAACTTGATGAAATGCTTCGGAAATACTTGAGCATGCATAAATTACCATGAAAAACCCAGAAATATAAAGTTTTCCTTCAGCAAGTGTCCCAAACAAAAGCGAGCACGTCGACGCGCTACTCGTATAGCTGAAAAATCTGTTTTTGGACCAAAATATTTCAAAATGACAAAAATTTCTCCGAATTTGCTCAAATTCAGAGCGAAGACCCTCCATCATGTATCATGTCCAGCCAACGAAGCCTCAGCCAAAATCCAGAGTGGATCAGGCCTCGTCCGCCGTTTTAGTGCTCTCCTGGTGCATGCAGTTCCTGTGGTGAAAACACTGTTTCGGTTGTATGATGTGTTGTTTTCAGTCATGGTGTTGCAATGTGTATGTTCAGCTTGTTGAAAATGAGAAATGAGACCTTGGTGTCTTTGTCTCCAATCGCTCAATGCATGCCAAAGGGAATGAGGGATTGAGAACCCCTATAAGTGAGATAGGAATGGGATATGGTGATGGTGGGTAGTTTTTAAGGACATGAGTGAAATGAAATGGAAACATATCAGTGAGTCAAGTGGAATCAAGGAAAAAGAAACAACCCTTGAATGTTATGGAGATTAGGATTTTGTCAATGGAGGAATGTAGTAGTAAGTAATAAGGTTTGGGATTTCACATGGGAACCAAAAGTATAAAGGGATATGAGGATAATGAATATGGGGAAGGGACGGCGATATGATCACATGGTAGTGATAGCAGTGATGGAATACAAAGAAAAGGTTGACAAATGGCAAGAATTTAGCACCAACACAATCTTCAAACTTTATGCATAACCCTAGGAGCAGATTTGGTATAAACGTAGGGTTTGATGTTCACCATATCAAACACTTGTTTTCTTCACATTCAAAACACCATAACAAATCCATGAATCACTGAGCAGTCATAAATAACTTACTTTCAGACAAATGAAGTGGTTTGATGAGAATTTGGGTGATGAACTGTTGTTTTCCAGCCTTGGGGCTATATGCGTAGCGCGCCACATAATGCATTTTGCAGGAGGAGTTTGGAGGCCTTCCTGGTGTCAAAATTAGGCGTGTGATAGCTCGTTGGAAAGATGTTGGAGTCTACTTTCCAACCAAAGTGGAATTTGGAAATTTGGAGTTCATTTACCTTGTCAAAACTCAAATCGCCCAACACTACTTCCTGCAGGTGCATCAATTCTCCTGAGGCAACAATATTCTTGACATTTCTCCAAAACCATTATACCTGTGTAAAAAGTGAAGGAGGTTTTTCTTCCTTGGAATGTTGTGAACAAAAAAATCTCTCAGTTTCCAAAATTCATCTTTTATTGCTCTGAAAAATCATTTGAGTGAAACCTATCCCGATGTGTGAAACAAGGGATTTTGTCGAAATGAAGCGAAATGAAGGGGATAAGGGGCTTCTAAATTCTTGGGGAAATTTTGGGAAGTAGGGGGGGATGTTAGGAAGTAGGGGAAAGTGGAATCTCAGAGATTGAGTGAGGGGAAGGGGTCCAAAAGGGAAAAACACAGGCCTAGCCTAGAAAATTGCCAAGTTGTGGCAAGAAACTAGGGTTTGTGCAAAAATGAGGAATTTGGGGGATCTCAGTGATGGGAAGTGTTTAATAAAGTATATTAAGGAAAGGGGAAGGTGTGTGAACATCAGGATACAAGTTTTTTCGATGATTTGACCATCCAAGAGAAATTACCTCCAAAACCCTAGGAGAGGGAAATGGACCTTACCAAGGCACAACTGAAGCATGAACAAGCTGTAAAATGACCCAATGGAACTTGACATGATGATGAAAACCCCCTGAATGATGGTACACTCAGCTGAATGGTGACATCGACCAACATTTGGACAACTTTGAAAAGCGTGAAAACAAACCCTAGACCTAATGCCTAGTGACCAAATTTTGCTTGAAGACTTATTGAAATGACAAAATTTGACCTTGACACCTTAAAATCACTTTGTAAGAGCATGTTTGATCACTGAAGGAAGGCTGCAAAGGCTGACACTAATAG